>JBAMJV010002260.1:295000-301269 GCA_037951105.1 Echinarachnius parma | reverse complement strand
CTACGGTGTATGGGTGTTATTTATTTTGTATTTGTCTTATAATACGTGGCACTTCATTGGCGTAGATTGATCACCCCCCTAAAATGGAGAAATCGCTTGCAGATCTACGCCAGTTTGCTCTTTAGCTACAAAGTATGTGTTTTACGTGGAAGTGTGACCGCGACATAATACTCGATCAAACAGCGGCCCCAAACCTCGTTCTAACAAGCGAATCGATGTAGCTGAAATAAGGGGGGGGGGGGGGGAGGGAATTTATACTACCATGCTTGCCCCTTCATTGTGATGACAGTTATGTAGATAAATCCGCCTTTTGTCATGCTTGTGGGAATCCTTCGGGTATTCAAGCCTCCTGGCCCAAACCCAGCCCCCCACTCACCCCCCCCCCCCCCCCCCCTCCCCCAACAAAAAAATATACAAAACAAAACAAACAAACAACGAATTACTTTACCCGGCCTGGCTACGCCATTGAACAAACAGACACATGACACCCCTGTATCTATCTATCTTTAACTGATAACCATGTTTACTATTCCGTGTTACTCGGTACACTTATGTTGACTTTAGGTGCTCAAAGTCTGAGGCATCACACATATGACACATCAAGTTATCTATATTCCTGTGGACAACAATACAGTTGAGCATGTTATGTAGGTCTATTATTATTATTAATTAACGCAGACCCACAGCTGCATGCAGTAACGGATAACGAATATTTTCAAAAACATCCTGATTAACTGACAAACGTGACGGGTGGTTTTCAAAGAGGAATTGCAATAGCGTCAGTGGCATCTAGGTGCATCAAATTCGTTTTAGTTCATAATAATGTAGAGTAGGCCAAGTTTATAAGTTCATAGCGAGCAGTTTCTAAACACCCTGATAAAATGGCGGACATTACACGTTTAAGTACAGCTAGGAATCTAAACAGCGATGGAGAGCGCACGATTTCGAGGTTGCCGAATCCGACACCCATTACCCAGACATCAAATCCACAATGCGTTACGCCGCCGTCCCCTCTATCGCCGGACTATTTATTGGAAGCCATGTTCTTCCTTGAAGAGACGTTACTACTGGAAGAACTTATTTCGAGAGATGGTGAGAAGAAGGACCAGTCCCAAACGGACGATGTCTCCAGCCTGCAACGAACAGATCTAGAGGATAGTGACAGTTGTGCCACAGAAGAATGTCACCTGGAAAGGCAAGGAGAAGTCGAATTGCCCGACGCAGCAACAGGAAGTATTCATACAAATAGGCCTATACGATCGAATGATATTAACCTGTTGCATGCCGAAAACGATTATCAGCCGATAGCGTGTACCGGAATAGATACTTGTAGAGAACACCAAAGTCAATCAGAGACATGCCATCGGCAGCCAAGTGTCTGTGACGGACATTTAAGAGAAAATCCTCATACAAACGTTCGCGACAAGCATTTTAGCGACAACCGCGTTCGTTTGCAAGGTGTAGGACAAACAGACTCGGGTCGAAGGAACCCTCAAAGGAAGGGCACTCCTGACGATGCAGTGTCATTCTCTATGGTACCGCTTGATGGGGAAGGCGTTGAGCATACCAACCGGTGTTTGCAGTCTGCGGGGCAATGCCCTAGCTATATCCCATCACTCGCTGCCTACCCGTATACCTCCCATCTCCTGCCCGGTCACGCCACCACGGCGTTACCGATGCTGCACGATAGCGAAGCACCACCAGTCTACCGCCACCAAGATGACGTCGACAACAACCAACGTCATCCCAGACCCTCGCAGCAATCGAATCCAAATTCAATACTGGGTGTGGACTATCAGGCGCATGAGTCCGTGGTCCGGACAGCCGACCATCCCCCACCGAGTCATATTCAGGAGCCACGCTCTTTCTCTGTCGTAAAGGTACGTTTCAATTTGTTTTACTTTATTTCTTGGAAAGATAGCCAACCAAGTCAAGAAGAGATACATAACGGGAAGTATAGCTTTGTGTTTACTGAATACCGGTAGATAATCAACTATGCCAAGTGGGGTGATTTCCTTTAGATTGTGAAATGTGTCCTATAAGAGAGTCCGTATACGTTGTCTCGTTGCTAACATGAACTGAAACGAGAGGGAGAATTTGCAGGAGTTTTCTAGAAAGTATCGAAAAAATTGAACAATATAAAATATTGTTAAGGTGTCTTATATTGTTCACACTGCTGTTTTAATTCGCAGGCATATAATCCTCTGTCTATCTCTGGGCTTTGAGGAATGCACCTACCTCGTACGCAGCTAGGGCCGTGGCACTTCTCTATGCTTCTACTTTTGGAATGTTCGGCAATCGGTTGACTGCTCGATCTTGTGAAACTTCGAGGTATCGTTAAAGATACAAACAAAATGAAGCTAGACAATCAAGCTAGCGGGTTTGCCAGAAATTATTTTTTGAAATAGCGTAAATTAATGCATATTTAAATGTCCGCTTTTATTTGTATATCACAGGCATATTTTCTCTGCATATCTCTGGGATTTCTGGGAGTACATCATCTGTACCTCGGCCGCAGGAGCGTGGCACTTCTGTATGCTTCTACGTTCGGCCTGTTCGGCATCGGTTGGATACTCGACCTTGTGAGACTTCGAGATATCGTTGCTGATAAGAACCGGAAGGAGTTGGAAAATCATGGCAGAGGCTTCATACTGTGCGCATCTCCGTATGGAGAGCTGCGGGAGATGTCAATGGCTGAGGCAATCATCTGGTGGTTGCCACCATGTGGTCTATTCGGTAAGGACTTAACACTCTAGTTCACTTCTGGACATTGTAATTGCTGCTGGCGACCGAGATTAGATATTACAAACTGCATAGGCAAAGTGGGTAGGAACAAAACGACATTTCCAATGTCATAAATGTGACGAATTTATCTTAAAATTGGACTCGATCAAATGATAACCATGATTAAAACACATAAGCCGGTATTCTGAAGTCGTGTCTAACTCAGTCGTGACTAAATTTAAACAACTGTTTTGTTAAACAGGACTTAAACCCAACTTCATAATACCGGCGTTAGTATTATACTTCGAAAATATGGTACTCCAAGTATAGCATGAAAACATAAAGCAATGTGATGGTCGATATCACCCTTCCAAATGATGTCCAATAATTACATTGTGTATTTTTATCTCATATCAATTAGGTGGACATCATTACGCTCTTGGTCGACGGCGACACTATGCTGGCCTTCAAACGGTGACGTTCGGATTCTTCAGTTTTGGTTGGCTCGTCGACTTGTTTCGCCTTAAATCACTCGTAGAACGACGGAACCACGAGATTCAGCGGTTCGTGGACGGGGAAGCCATCCCGGACAACCCCGGTGAAGACGTGAACCTGGAGGACGCGTACGTCTGTTGCGGGCTACTAGGGTTCCTTGGCGTCCATCATGCGTACCTGAGACAACCCTGGTTGTTCGCGCTCTACTTCTTCACATTCGGACTTGTCGGTATCGGATGGGTGCATGACTTGATCCGACTTCCGACCTTGGTAGCCAGGAGAAAGATCGAGCTCCGCCAGGGGACCAACCCGGTTCACTTTGACAATGCCTACCTGCTCCTGTGTACCTTCGGTTTCATCGGCTTCCATCATTTCTATCTGCGTCGGATCGGTTGGGGCATCCTGTACCTCTTCACCTTCGGTGTGTTCGGATTCGGATGTTACTACGATCACTACAGGTTGCAGGATCTCGTCAAGGATGCGAACCGCAATCGCAGACTGAGTCCAGATCAGAATGTGTACAGGAGACACTTGGTACCGTTCCGCGTGCCTCTCAACGGCGCTGGGCGGCCAGATTGGGAGGCGCGCTCTGCCTGGCTGTCGGATCCGGTTCAGGCCAGACGATATCAGATCCAGCAGGCGGGACTTAATGCGGGGGGTAATGATGACGGCACTCGGATGCAGATCGGAGCCCGAACCAGAGACGAAGACCTGTCGGCCGTCTTCGTACCTCCGGAGGAAGAGCTACCGAGTCTCCCGCAACCTCCGCCGATTCACGACAGCATCAGTCCTCCTCCTTCGTACAGAGAGCATTTGCTTCACGACAGACTGCCGACGGGGGTTATGATAAATAACCCAGATCGGGCGAATATCTAGAAATACTTCATCTTTCTGTTATAAGTGCCATTTATATCTCTTAAAGGCCAAGTTGAGTTTTGGTAATTTCCAAAGTGCCCCCACAACATCGATTGTAACGGATTTGGTTGATTTCAATTCCATATGAAAGATCATCGAAAAAAACATGGGAAATAATAATAATTTCCATTCAAATGCTCTAATTGTTGTGAAATTTGCTTTCAAAATATCATATAAAAGTGGTTGACGCCCGGGTATCACTTTTTAGAACTGCTAGTGCGAGGCACTAGCGTTCTATGTTCTCCTAATAAAAGACTGAAACCAAATATTTGTGTGCACGCTAATTGTGCTTAAAACTATACATATGATACGGTACTTACCAGCAATTTACTCTCTAATATGTGATCCAACTACCGGGTGGATTAAGATTATGATTTTTCCTTCCATTCCGCAAAAAATCAGTGATATATGCGCCTCATGGACCAGTCTCTCCGTGTGTTAGCGCGACTGTGAACGAAAGGCGAACGAATGCGAATGGGGCTTGCGAGTTGCGTCAACGGCAGTGTTGGAGTCATACTTCTATGGTTGCGATACATAATATACACGTACTATAGTATTACCGCACACAGTGACTGCACTACAGTCCCGTATTACCGCACACTGCACTATACAGTCCCGTATTAGGACCTACAACGCTAGTGCTTCGCGCCGAGTTAATTTGACACTTCGAGTTGTAACGGCTCTTTTTGAATGATAACAGGGGTTTTACTTTGTCGTTTGTAATTGTGTATACTTGTCGAGCATGGTGAAGTTATAAATATTAGTTTGTATCGTAATCGTGCAGGTTTTGGTTACTAAAGTTAAGTTTGACCAATACTCAACTATCCCTTTAAATTGACATATTATCGATATGATACACAATTATCATTTCATAACAATATTATTATAGTGGCTCATCAAAAAAGCTTAATCACTTGCATCAATGAATCAGTTACCGTTAGTGGCAAACATGATTTTGACAAAATCAACACAAATAGGGAGCAAGTATAGCTGTATACATACCCCCCCCCCCCCCCCCACCCCCACCCCGCCCGCCCACAATCAGCAAGATCGCACTACATACATGTACCACTGATAATATTCATTTTGCAGCGTGCTCCTTTAATACCTCTAAAATGAAGTTTTCCTACCTGCCTTGACCGTTGGGAGCAAAGGCCTTAGTTAATACGAGGCGGGGGTCTAGGGGGCTGCATCTCCCCTAACATCAGAGAGTTTTAAAAATCACCATATTCTGGCAAAAAGCACCTCAAATTATGGCGTCCAAAACCATTCAATGTTTAGATACTTTTAAACGGGGAGGATGGTATTCGGGAAATAGGGCAATACAATACAATACCAAAAACAAAGAAATAAATACAAATGCTAATCTTATATATGTACTTTTTGCTGTATATATTTCCTTATATTTTTCAGTGTTTGTTGTTTTGTCTTAATTTGTGTCAATATTAATATTTATAAAAAGCACACATGAAAGATGCTGCAATTATTTATGTCATTTAAAATGTGATAATATACGAATTGAATTCACGTGCATATTATCAATAATAAGTATGTGAAACAAACAAAAAGTGATTTGCACTGACTGTTGCAATATGGATAGTTGAGTTTTGGTATAGAGGGCGCTATACAAAATAATTTGTTTGTGAGATAATGAAAACTGAGTGTCAAATTTGAAATAGCATGACAGAATTAACTTTATTTGATCAAAATCGGTTCAGAAACGGCTGAAATATCCATAAACATAACCCTTTATAATATTTGTGGGGCCCCACAATTTCGATAATTTTGAACCAACCGTTAAAACAAAATTTAAAATGCTTCCTCTTTTCAAAAATTTACAAAAGAGGTTTTTAAATAGTTGTTGATTATCTCTCTATCTAATCACTATTTCAACAAAACATCACATGCACAATATTACATTTAAAATGGTTGTAACCAATTACTTTTTAGAAAGCGCCCTCTTGAGTTCTAACGACTCTTTTTGAATGACAACAGGCTTTTTACTTAGTCGTTTGTAATGTTTTATTCCTTTCGAGCATGGTGGAGTTGTAACTAAAAGTTTGTAATGTAATGATGCAGGTTTTGGTTACTAAAATTCATTTTGACCAAAACTGTACTCTCTTTACCAAAACTCA
>JBAMJV010002260.1:0-292500 GCA_037951105.1 Echinarachnius parma | reverse complement strand
AAGTAACACTTTCATTCAATTTTATAAATTTGCCACACATTATCTGTTATTTCTTGTTTTCTACGTGAAAAATATATTAAAACTTTCTGGTCGATCAAATCATATCACGCTTTCCCAAATACAGCCGAATTTCCTATCTAGGTATGCACCAGATTGCACAATTTTAAGTCTAAAAATGCAAAAGCTCCCTACCGTGGGAGGGGGGACACCCCCCTCCCACACCCTCCCCCCGCTCAGTCGCTTCGCTCCCTCGCAATGTCTCACTCTCACATCTGGCTCAAAGTTGGCAACCCAGAGTGTGGTTGGACATGAGCCCCTACACACACCAATTGTGAGCCCCCTTGGGATTTTGCCCCCCAATCCAAAACTGCTTCCGGCGCGCCTGCTCGTGACTCGACACTTATTGACTCGTGACTCTACCCCTGTTGACTCGACTTGACTCATGACTCGACCAATGGTTGACTCAACTCGATTCATGAGGAGACACCCTGTCGAGACACCCTGTCGACTCAACCTGACTAACCTGTGCCTAACCTGTATCTACGCCAATGCCCACCATTCTCTACAAAGGCTGCATTTCCATTCATATTATGTCGTCATACAAAATTAAATGGAACTGATATCACATCTAACAGTGAAGATAAACTCCAACATGCAAGTCTCAACTAGTCATCAATGTCTGACAATTTCCTCTAATACATTCTTCTCAGTGGCGTAATGTGGTCGGACTGATAGGGGGGGGGGGGCACACAAAATTATTGGGGGCACACCTTATGTATTTTGTTTAAATGTCCCCTAATGTTTTCTGTTGTTTCTTTTTCAATTATGGGGGGGGGGGGGGGGGGGCACGTGTCCCGTGCCCCCTCCCCCCGTTGCTACGCCACTGTTGTTATTGTGTTTTGACGCATGAAATGAAACAACTGCTTTGTCAATCATAATACTTAGTCTGTTTTAATTTGTTGACTTTAGGGTTTTGGGTTTGTTTTACAATTTTTACCATCCATTTATTATTCTACTGAAGAAAAAAAAAAAGAATTCAAAGAGATACACCCGAAAATAAAACAAGTCTAGCCCCATCTACGACAGAAATAAGAAAATGTTGTTGCTATGACGCCACTGCAGGATACTGAATGTGCCCTGCGACTCCTCAAAGTTTTGCCAGGATATACCTTTCTAATCTACATCCTGAACAGTGAACATCTGCAACAGACATATAGTGAGTATATCTGAAATAACTGTTAGACTTTAATGTACGGAAATATGCAATTTACTGTTTGAATTCGATGTTGAACGCGTTCGATTTGGCTCTTCATCCCCTCTTCATACACGGGAGCGCTATGCTGCTGCTTCCATCCACCTATCTCCGCAACCCGTTAGCTTTTGACGGGGAGCTCTGGGGATGACGCCAAGCCGACGGGCCGCTAGCTTGATTTTTAGCTGGAAGTTGGCGGCGCATGATTTGTGTGTGTGTGTGTTTTGACTTTTGTGTGGTTTTTAGTTTTACCGTCCTTTGGCATTTTGCGAATGATTTTGGGTGGCTATATTATTTTTGGTAGCTAGCTTCAATTTTACTATTCTCTTAAAGACTTAAACTAAAGTGCCCATTTGCCCAGATTTAATTAAGTAAAATACTAAGTAAGAGTAAGAGTAAGACTAATTAATGTGTCACGTTAACAATAATCAAATATTGACATAACTCAGGTGAGCGCTACGCTACAGCGTAGCGCTCAGGGTCGGGCTCATAGTGCCCCCGATTTTTTGCGGTAATGTGCACAATAAGTGTGCTTAAAATTATAGATATGATACGGTACTTACCACCGTGTAGATGATACATATGTTATGCAACTATGGGGTGGATCAGAATGATGATTTTTCGCTCCATTTCGCATCAAAATTAGTGATTTATGCACATCATCGACTTCTATCTGTGTTGTATCGCGACTTCTGAACGATCGATTACCGTACGACCACTAAACGCGCGAGTCAGATCTGCCATCTATTCGGCGGGCGCGGTACATGAATGGAGACCGTACCCGCGCGTTCGCCTGATCATCGCTCGTTCCTAAGTCGCGATACAACACAGATAGAAGTGGAGGAGGTGCATAAATCACTCATTTTGATGCGGAATGGAGCGAAAAATCATCATTCTGATCCACCCCATAGTTGCATAACATATGTATCATCTACACGGTGGTAAGTACCGTATCATATCTATAATTTTAAGCACACTTATTGTGCACATTACCGCAAAAAATCGGGGGCACTATGAGCCCGACCCTGAGCGCTACGCTGTAGCGTAGCGCTCACCTGAGTTAATATTGACACTGACTGGCCGAGGCCGACTGACAGTGACAGAGACAGCCATACCTATTCTGTCATGTGCAAAATATTACTCTGTATGATTGTTAGTACACATCACATCTAATAAAGTAAATGCCAAATGGTCCAATCAGTTGGACCATTTACACGCAATTACAAGGTTCAAGGTTCAAGGTTCATTTTATTTCTTTCTTTCACAAACATTTTTACATATAATAATAGAACAAAACAGCATAAGAAAAACAATTTAAGTGCAATATTAAGTCGATATACAATCCAAATGAAAGAAAGTGGAGACCTTAGAGAAGCTGGGCTTGTAAGAGCAAGGTCCCCATATAACATAATACATCAATGTTTCACTTTTTAAAATGTTTCAAAGTTATCAAAACTACAAATGATTAAATATGGGGGAAATATTTACAAAAGGGATAGCTTGAAATTTGAAAAGGAGAGGATGAAAATATATACAAAAGGATGGAGAGGAAAATAGCAAACTGGAACGAGAAAAACAGCAAACAGAGAAAAACAGAGAAAGAAGAAAGTTATATGTATATAGGGGGAAATGGTATTTGGTGTTAAGAAAAAGAAAAATAGAAGAGAGGAGGGGGGGGGGGGGAGAGAGAGAGAGAGAATGTGAAATGCTGACATATATATTGAATAAACAAACATAACAAGAACAAAAAGATAATGCACGTTATCAATAACAATTAATAAATTATTACTTAATATCATTTCTGGTGATATAATTTTAACGTTAATTCTCGACATAGTCACTCAATAAATGTAATTTCAATTTGCGTTTAAAAACAAAGACACTGACAGATCTAGTTACATCGATAGGAAGTGAGTTCCAAAACTTGGGACCAGTACAAGCCAGCGTCTTCAGAGCAAAAGCAGTTCTTACACGTGGAATATAAAGTGCAGTTGCCTGCCTTGTATTATAGCTATGAATTTGATTGTTCTTTCGAAATATTTGTACTAACGCATTTGGGAGAGTACCATTTTCAAAACCATACATAATTGCGCCTAACTGTATAAAGTAAATGTCTTCAACCTTCAGTAACTTATTACTGTAGAACAAAACATTAGTATGAGCACGATAACTCGCATTAAAAACAACTCTAACCACGCTAAGTAATACGCTGGAGATAAGCAAACCGCCCATTCGTACACTGTATTTGCACTGCCGAAATGCAATTCTGTACGTAATTATTAATATATGCACGAACAGTATAGGCGAGGACAGCCAGTGCTGACAGCACAGTCGCAGATTCAGAACTGTACATTAAAACTAAAACTTAAAGAAGAACAAGAAACTAAAAACTAAAATTTAAAGAAGAACAAGAAAGTAAAAACTAAAAATAAATTGCCAGTTATTGGCTATTGCCTATTGATTGGCATTCTTGGAATTGGGAGTCAAACGTGTGTTTAATTCTGATTGATAATTTTAGTTGTCACTGCAGCCTGCAGTCCGAGCATTTGTTTGTTAAATAATTGTGAGTTTTTAAATTCATGCCCAGCAACTATTCACCCCTGGCGATGTGTCATTCTTTACAAGAGCACAACTTAAATATCATTCATACATTTACAAGCAATTTTGTGTTTTTATTTCTGATTAGTTATATTTTTGTCCTATTGTTTTGCAGAACACTAGAATATACCCATCAACATGTCCGGACAGGGATCGCCAGCACACTCCCCCTCCCCGCCGCAGTCTCCAAACATGGGGGAGAAAAAGTCGAGTAAGTATTGTTGCAGTGTTCAAAATTAGCACAGGTCGCTGGCCTGGGGCCACTAATCTTGTTGATCCGAAAGGACCTTAATATCCACTGGCCCAAATGGGCAATGAAATGGGCAATCAAATATAATGGCAATTCCATCCAAAATTTTTAAAAAAAGAATCAAACATTATGATTTGACAAATGTATGTCAAATTGTCTTTACCAATTGGACTAATGCCCGGCGCAGACAGAGCCGACTCGACTGGTCGTCCTTCCGATCGGCTCAGTTTTCAGTGCCTCAAGACACACATTTTGCCAGTCGAGAGACAGTCGGATGCCAGTTGGGGCCGATTCAACACGATAAATCTGCTCCGACCGACCGGTCCCAACCCTAGCCTGATTGAAACCAGTCGGATCGGGTCGAGTCGGCTCTGTCTGCGCCGGGCTTAAACCATACCTTTATCAATATGCAAAGTAGCACTTTGCCTTGGTTAGGCGTCACGCCATTACATTAAAATATTTCTTTGTGTCGCAAACTAGTAATAGTCTAATTTTTTAATTGTAGATTTAGAAATTATCTTACTTGGATAATAATGCAGAGGTAAGTATTGTGTTGATTATAAGGCATGGTTTTGTCAGTTGTATGTTATTCAAAAGTTTATAAATGATATTTGATTACTCTATGTTTTTTCTTCATATATATGTATTTGATTGAGAATGAACATATAAATGCTGTTTGTAGTTCAGTTGTAGAGCACCTGTCCAGCAATTTAGTTCAAAGGTCATGGGTTTCGAGGTATATAGCCAAAGTGAAATGTTCTTTGCTCATATTTGTTTTCATTCTTTAGAACAAAAATGATTGTTTATAAATCGTGTTAATTCCTCAGGACAAGACCTTGTTTCCCGTCAGTCTGGCCGGGTGACCTTCCCTCAGTCGATCAAGTCCGCTTCGCAACATTCCATCATCACAGGTCAGTATATTCTGCAAACCCAGTGCTTTCTCAAGGGCTTACTGATTGGGAGGGGCTCGCTTTATGTTCTATGTTTTTTGTTAAAAATGTACCCTTTTGTTCTGATTGATTTTGTCAAATTATTGGGGGTATAGGGCCGTTGGGGCATGTATGGGCCCTTTTGTCCTCTCTTACGATGTTATTGATTAATGTATAGAATTATTTTTTCCTTAAATCTGTCCTTTTGTTTGATAGTTGTAGGAATTGTTATTATGACATCATCAGGGCTTGAAATTAGAACTGGGGGGTGTTTCACAAAGATCCTATGTTGAACTTAGCACTAAGTTGGACTTAAATATTATGGAAAGCCTTGGAATAAAATATATTCCAAAGCCCCCCAAAAAAGAATTTTAGACTTTTCATAAATGTTGCATCAAGAACATAAAAGCTCCTTGATAATAGACAAATATTAGCGATATGAAACAACACTTTATGCCTTTTAAAAAGGACTTTTACATTTTGTTTCCCCAAAGAAACTAATGGCTTTCCATACTTATTAAGTCCAACTTAGGATCTTTGTGAAACACCCCCCTGGACTGGAATTGAATTAACGTCCATTTTTACTTGCCTAACTGGGCAACCAAATTCAACAGACTTTTAAAAAGTTTATTTGTTTGCAATGGGGTCAACATAATTTTACTTTTTCTTACTTGCCGAACCGGGATCAGGAAAATGTTCCATGCATTATTCTTACATTATCTAGAATGAATGAAAGGAAAATCAATTTAAAGATAAATATTTATACAAATAATGAATTAAATGGTAGGAATTGGGTGATATTTATGATAAATTTTGCCCATTATTTCCATTTCATGGAAAATTATACTAGTTAAATCATTATATTTTTTTATTCCAGAGAGTGAAGACATGCCGCCCGACTTCAATCCATTCACTATGCCCGCTGATAACGATATCTTCATGCTGAGGGATAAAGAACGACAAAGAAAGAAAGCAGTAAGTGTATTGAGTTCTTTAGTAAATTGACTACTAGTATGATTTGGAGAAATACTCAGTACATGTGTAAACACGGCGTGGAATGAGGTGGTTGAAGAGTTCCTTTGCAACTAAATTTTCTCCTTCTTTCGCTCTTTTCTTAAGAAAATAATATTTAAATTTTAAAACATTACTAAGTTAAACAAATTAATTATCTTTATTATCTTCATTATCTTAGGAACGCATCAAGCAGCGGGGACTGAAAGTGCACGAGAAGACGACCTACACCTCTCGGGTCAACGCGCTCAGGGCATCGATGCGCAAGCCGCTGGACGACCTGGATGCTGAGGAGGAGGAGGAGGAGGGAGACGAAAAGGCTCTAGCGGTCAAAGATGACCCTTCCTTCACCATCGCAGTCACCAGAGGTAAAAAGATTATTTTATTTTGACTTAAGCCCGAGTCATGTTGTTTATTTTAAAACGGGTCTTTGCGGATTATTACCTTGCAGGAAACGGTGTTGAGGCACCCTGTAGTGATGTTCAGAAACCGGCAAAAACGTTAATTTGATTTTTCGGTGCACTGTTTCAAAGAAAAACGCAACAGGGACTCGATAGTGACAATCCATGACAATGAATGTGACAATGGGAACCGGTTTGATCGACTGAACAGACTCGGGCTTATTTGATTTGATTTGATTTTGAGAATGGCCCTCTTTTTTTTAAAGAAATGTAATGCCCCACGCAAGAGATATGATTATGTTTGATACAGGAATCAAGATGTTGGTAGCAAAACTTTGAGCAGGAGAGAAACGGTGATATAATTTGAGGTGAACATGTAAGTTGACATTCCTTGAGATTGCATAATTTTACCTGCTGTCTGGAAATTTAAATGTCCTCTTTTGTTCGCCTCTTGGAGAATAATCCTGAAACCCATTGTCTCTTTTTTCCTCGCAGATCGTCCGCTGGGCCTCAAGCACGACGAGTGCGTATAAAGCTCAAGGTGATTTTCCTAATGCACACAAAAAGCGTGTTGCTTTGTTAATTTGATAATAGATCATTTATTTCTAATAATCTCATTTCCCACGCAGATCGTCATGTTGAGAAGGAAAGCCTGCCAGACTACATCGCCAAGAAGCGTTAGATGTTTCTGCTGCAGTACTCGCTGGGTGTCAAGCGTGGCGAGATGCGAAAGCTCAAGGAGATTTTCCTAATGCACACAAAAAGCGTGTTGCTTATTAATTTGATAATAGAACATCTATTTCTAATAATCTCATTTCCCACGCAGATCGTCATGTAGAGAAGGAGAGCCTGCCGGACTACATCGCCAAGAAGCGCGAGATGTTTCTGGTGCAGTACTCGCTGGGCGTCAAGCGCGACGAGATGCGGAAGCTGGAAGAGATCGCATCGGCGGAGGAGCGCAAGCTGGAGCTGGCCGAGCAGTACCTGGAGGAGGATGCCGCCATGTTTGACGAGTTTCTCAAGGAAAACGACAAGAACTCGGTGGAGGCAATCAAGATGTGAGTGACACTCGCAGACATGTGTGGAACGAAGGTTTCATGTGCCTAGATCAGGAAACACTTAGGGTCAAACCTGTTTTAGTGGCCACCTGTCTATAGCAGCTAATCTGCCTATAGTGGCCACTATAAGTGATCCAATGCAGAGTAACAATGGAATGAACACTGGCCTGCTGGCCCGCGGGGCCACTAGAAATTAATTAATTTACCAGCTTTACTTCCTAAAATGGGCAACGCCAACCATGTAGACCAAAATTGTGATGTTTTTCTTTGATAGACACCAACAGAGTTTCATGCCACTAACTAACTAACATTTGAAAAACTTGATTTTACTTACCTGACTAGGTCGCGAGGAAAAAACCTCAATAATTTCTAGCATTGCATTAACTAAAAGAAAAAAACAAATGCCATGTGAAAGTGTTTCATGGGCAACCAATGTGTAGCATTAAACATTTCATCTTTCTGACTTTTGTATGACGAAAAAAAAAAAATTTGTTTGTAAATAAATAAATATGTGTTGAAAAACATTTTCTCCTTGCAGAGCTGAAGCAGAGACCAAGGCAAAGATGGAGAAGGTTCAGGAGATCAGGAAAATCAACGAAGAGATTGGACGCATCAGAGGGTGAGTGCATCATATTCTTAAGATCATGAAATGTTTTGCAAATTAGATAACATTATTCTTGTTGTTCTGTTGCGATAAACTTATTTCACTTAAAGCCAATTAGCAGTATTGGGAACCTCCCCACACACACAAAATGAAATATCCGCTTTTGTCATGGACCATGTGATAGAATATGTCATTACTAATCTGTAAATGTAAAAATGTTGACAACGGCTTTGAAATTGACTATTTGAGTAATATGTTCGAAATGAAATAAATTCATCTGCATTATGTAAAAACCACGATGCACGCGAATTCAAGTGGGTAGCTTCTGGCGGAACAAACTGTAAACTTTTTGCCCGATACTTTGCCAATACTGCTCTATTAGCTTTAATCTACTACCATAGTGAAATCAACAAACAATTTTTTGTTTTAACATTTTATTGAATGTTGTGAGATCTCCAAGAATTATGTTCTCCTGGAGGACTACCAGTTTAATCATCTCCTGGTAGGGAAACCAAAGAACATAATAATAATTACTGTTTACATAGTGAAATCAACAATTATCATTTGGGCTCAATTTTAAAGTCTTCATCTTATCCCAGCGTGAAAACAACAATTATCATTTGGGCTCAATTGTGTTTCAATCATCTCTCAAAGTGAAATCAACAAACATTATATGTTTACCATTTTGTTCTTGAATCTTCTCCCATAGTGAAATCTCCAAGAATGAGGTGCTCCTGAAGGACTATCAGCTGTACAAGAAATTCCTGGATTCCCTCACGCCGCCAGAGTGGAGGGACGAGAGGCAGGGGGAGAGGATGGAACAGAGGAAACTGAAGAACAAGGACGTCGAAAAGCTTTCATCCGCTAGCACAAAGAAAGGTAATATATTGGGCGACAAGTTGATCTGTTTTGTGAACGGATTCCCTGACTAACGAACAAAGAGGTTGACGAGCATTCATTTGCTAGCACCAAGAAAGGTAATATAGAGCGACAAGATTTTTTTTTTTCTTTCTGAAAGGTCTATCTTTTGTGACGTTTTTTTATGCCTCCGCCAACGAAGTGGCCGGAGGCATTATGTTTTCGGGTTGTCTGTCCGTCCGTACGTACGTCCGTCCGTCCGTCCGTACGTACGTCCCGTTTTCGTTCTCGCGATATCTCAAGAACCAGTTGACGGATCAATTTCAAACTTGGTATGAGTGTATATATTGGGAAGACAATGATCTGATTAGATTTTGGGGTTCATGAGGTCAAAGGTCAAGGTCACAGGACTCAATATATGTGCAAAAATGCCTTGTTCTTGCGATATCTCTAGAACCGGTTGATGGATCAATTTCAAACTTGGTATGAGTGTACATATTGGGGTGCCAATGATCTGATTAGATTTTGGGGTTCATGAGGTGAAAGGTCAAGGTCGCAGGACTCAATATATGTGCAAAAAAGCATCCTTCTCGCGATATCTCAAGAACCGTTTGACGGATCAATTTCAAACTTGGAATGAGTTACATGCACATCGGGGTGACAATGATTGGATTAGATTTGGGGGGTCATGAGGTCAAATGTCAAGGTCACATGACTCAATATATATGCAAAAATGGCTTGTAATCTCAAGAACTGAATGTCAGATTTCAATCTAACTTGGTACCTGAATTTTTCTTGGGAGCCAATGTAGCCATCAAAGTTTGGGGTCTATGGTCAAGGTCACAGAACTCAAAATATATATATGAAAAAGAAAAAAAAATTCAGTGCACGTTATTTTGGGCTTGATATTAAAAATCGCGTCATAGCGGAGGCATAATTTTCGACTGCGCGCAGTCGAAGATCCATCTAGTTTCTTCAGCTTTCAGTTATTGTTACAAAATTTAAAACATAGGCTGAATATTAGCATTTAAACAAATTATATCTGTACCGTCAGCTCAAGATCATATCTATTGAGAGAAGGGTCACAAAGTGCCAAGCTGTTACATTGATATGTAAAGAAATGCTTTCATTAAAAGGGGGATTATGAAAATGAATTCCTTCATATCGACACTTATCTAATCATTATGCTCATTTCAACTGCTATTTTAACATTTATTTTCAATCTGAATTTCTAGACCCGTCAGCTGGGACTGAAGGTAGAAACTCTAGGTCAAGTTTTTCAAGAGGAGCTTAGTCACAAAGTATCAATCAAAGGATTCTATTCCTCGATCTGTCTGATAAAAAGAAATTCTTGCATTTTCCGCACCCATGATCAAGCTTGAAATTAATCTTTTTTTTCTTCAATTAATATTGTATAATGTGTTTTGATCTGATTTTCCAGTTCCGTCAGCTGGGACAGAGGGCAGAACCTCCCGGTCAAGCGTTTCACGGGGAGGTCACAAAGTTCCAAGCAAGGGATCCGGTGTCAGGAGGTAAGATGGTGGTCTCTAGCTGCTTTCCATTATAAGATTAAATTTGTAACATCTTGTCTTTGATTGTTCTTTTATATAGCACTGTTGATGCATAAACAGTTTTTCGGGACCTACATGTATGTGCAAGGGGGTATACATATAGAGGCAATGAGGATTTAAGACCTTTTTCTTTTAATTTGTTTTTAAAATGATATCTCTGTTTTTATATCAGTAGCATTTTGAGGGAGAAATGTTGGTATCTCTGCATAATTTCATATTAAAGTGGCAGATTGAAGATCATACAATTACAGTCAAACCTGTCTTGATAGAAAATTGTAACCCGACTATAATAATAATAATAATAATAATATGAACATTTTTATATAGCGCAGCTACTATAAATATATACTCTACTGCGCTTAAATAATTATTTAAGTTATTATTATACCCATGGTCATCAGGCACATTTCAAACCCACACAATGAGCAGCCAACCTGTTTAAAGTGGCCACCGAAAGTGTTTCCCTGCAGAAAAAAACATTGAGCAAATCTATGGAGCTCACCTGTCTACAGTGGCCACTTATCTTGATTCCCCCAGGTGGTCAACACTGGTCAACTTGGTCTTGCTTGGGTATCATGGTTGACCTTTTTAACCTCGCCTTATTTCATCAAACTTTTGAAATTTTGTATAAGTGTCCAATTATTGTAACTACCATGGTAACAGCTGCAATGCTGCGTGCTGATTGGCTGATGACCCACTAGTTACAATATATTGGGAAATTAACAACAATTGGAAAAGCTTTATGAAACAGGAGCCTGGGGGTGTTTCACAAAGATCCTAAGTTGAACTTAGCACTAAGTTGGACTTAAATATTTTGGAAAGCCTTGGAATAAAATATATTCCAAAGCCCCCCAAAAAGAATTTTAGACTTTTCATAAATGTTGCATCAAGAACATAAAAAGCTCCTAGATAATAGAAAAATATTAGTGATTTGAAACACCATTTTATGCCTTTTAAAAAGGATTTTTACATTTTTTTCCAAAGAAACTAATGGCTTTCCATACTTTTTAAGTCCAACTTAGGATCTTTGTGAAGCACCCCCCAGGACTGGTTCCCCAAATACTGGGGCTGGGGTCTATATATAGATAATGCATATTATAGGGGAATCAATCAGTCCTGAACGGGTTTGATTTAAACAAAAAATGTTCCATTTTACTTTTTATCACCATCCAGAACCACCATACAGAGCCCCACTGGAAAGAGTGAGGAGGAAACTAAGCCGTCAGAAGAGGATTCAGATTACGAAAGTGATGAGGTAATTAAGATAAGAAGAACATTCACGATAACTCCACTATTAGATGATACTAGTGCAGCCCTTATCCTTATGCGTGGCCTGCATGGGTGACTGCCAATTATGGCTACCAGAAATTTAATTTGGCTGCTAGAAACTCTTATATCAGCCACTAATGAATTAGAGATGATTATCAATCATATTAGGCACTATATAAATCAAAACATTATTATTATTATTAATGAATTAGGATATAGCTACAACACACAAGTCTATGCTGGAGGTCTGTGTCATGTGCCTTGTAACTCAAAACCTTTCGCAAAATAAAGACATTTTGTACCAGATCCGATCTACCACAAATTGTTGGTTGAGAAAGAGAATGACGCAAAAGTCACTTTAACTTTGGAGATAAGTTTTTGAGTCCTGTAGAAACACAATCTAGCTCTGTTTTTATTTTTTGATAGATATTTCCAAAATAGGAAATGTTGTGAAAGTGTGGTATCACATAGAGAAGGCTCAAACCTATGAGATGGCATGCTGAAATCAATTGACCCTTCTCACTTTCACCCGATGACAAGATGATCATGCTTTATTAATATTTGATTCAACATTTTTAAATTGTTTTTATGCTCTAGGAGCCGGAGTTGTTCTTCACTGACCCCCAGCAGCTGCTTGACATCTTTGCCGACCTGGAGGAGCAGAACCTGTCCCTGATCCAGAACAGCCAGGAAACCGAGGAGAGCCTGGAAGAAATCAAACAGACCATCTCAGTCACTGAGACCAGGATGTAAGTAGATTGATTGATATTAATTTTGGATTTTGAGGACCAAAGTTTATCTCTAACTTAGAACAGCTAAGAGTCTGGAGGAAATCGAACAGACCAGATCAGTTACTGAAACTATAAGTAGATTGATTGATTGATTGATTGATTGATTGATTGATTGATTGATTGATTGATTGATTGATTGATTGATTGATTGATTGATTGATTGATTGTTAGATATCATTTGTGAAACTGTAGAACCAAATTTTATCTCTAATTTAGAACAAAATCTTTTTAAAAATAAAGCAGGCTTGATTTCAGTTACTAAAACAATAACGTAAGAGAGTACATGTCATACTGTTAAGATAGATAGAAAGATATACAGAGAGATAATAGTAAGAGAATAGAAAGACAGACAGACAGATATTATAGATAGATAGAAAGATGGATGGAAGGACAGTCAGATAGCTTAATCATACAAGTAGATGGAGACATGATTTCCCTTATAAAGTTTCTAGGAATTGTCCAAGTCACTTTCACTGATTACAGGTAGTTTAAATCTTGTCTACCAGTTTGATTGTGCTCTGTTTACTTGTTTTATATTGAGTTGTATTTTGTTTGACATGTTTTTGCAGGAACCGTGAAACTGAGATCCTGACGCAGCAGATCGACTTGCTGAAACATGCCATCGACAGAGAGGAGGAGAAAGCCAAAGATCTTGAGCACAAATCAAAGTGAGCATGACAAAAGACAAGCAGGGGTCTACAGGGGGGGGGGGGGGGGGATGGGAGCAATTCTACAAAAAACAAATATTTTAGGGGAAAATCCTTAAGAAAAAACTTAAGAAAACATAATGTGTGCTCCTCCCCCCCCCCCCCCCCCCCAACAAAAAAAAAAAAAAAATGAATTTCTCCTTAATTGAACAAGTATAATTGTCATATTTTGGCCCAAATCTACTTTTTAAACAGGCACAAAAAACATATCTCGATTTTCTTTTTTTTGACTGATATAATATCTGTTTTTTGTTTTTTAGCTGACATAAGATTTTGTTGTTGATGTACTTAGTAGTTTGGTCTGAATTAGATTATTTAGGGAACCTGACGTGGAGTTTTGTGGTGAGCTCCCATAGATTTGTTTGTGTGTGGTTCTGTACATTTTATTTTGTATTGAGATTGAATTTGTTTTTCTCTTTTCATTTCAGAATGTTTTCATTCGGTGAATTCAAGGCTGAAGATCAGGTAAAGAATATTACACATTCACAAATATAAACATTGAATAGTTTCCCTGCTTGATAACCGAGCATGGTGGCTTAGCGGTTAGAGTGTCCGCCTCATGCACGGGAGGTCCCGGGTTCGAACCCAGACCAGGTCATACCAAAGACTTTTAAAATGGTACCTTCTGGACTCTAGCCAGGCGCTCTACATTTATAGAATGGAGAAGGGAAAGTTAATCACACGAGTTACCAGAGGACTGGCCCCCTTCTGTAACTTTCGCTACATTTAGTAGGCGTGTGGCCTAGGGCTAATGAAACGGAGATAGGCGCCGCCTTATGTGCCAACATTGGTACGGGAAAAGACTTTAACTTTAACTTAACCTGCTTGATTACTGGATACTAGTTCTATGATATATTTTTCCCTACCTGGTGTATACAAATTGGCAATACAAAGTCATGTGATCATTAAACTTAAAAAACAAACAATGGAAAGTAATGAACAACCAGGCCTCTGGTGTAGTTGAACGAGCTGTGATCTGTGTATATCTTTTTTTTTTCGGGGTTGTTTCCCGACTTGACCTGGCATTTTGTAATTACAGTGTTTCATTCATTTTGTTCCTAAATTGCGTTGGCTATCGATGCATGGTCAACTTCTGCAAAGCTATGAAATGGAAATGAATTAAATACGACAATCAAAAGACCCCAAGTAAAGTGGGAAAAGCAGACAAGCTATGCATAGAAGAACAGCCCACTCAACTACACCTGAAGGCTGTTTGTCTATCTATTTTGCCATTGTCTAATGATCCAGAGAACTCAGTTTTGCCGTTTGTATTTATTTTTTTTTGGGGGGGGGAGGGGGGGGGGGGGGTAAAAAGAATTGATCTATGTTGAGATTTATTTAATCTAAGGTCTGTGCAACAATTTAATGTGATTTTTATATAGAATACTGTAACAGTTGACTTGTTTTTACATTTAGGAGAAGATTTTGTTGAAGAATTTATACTCATCACTCTTTTGTGATTAGCATTTATCCAATTTATTAGAAATGTAGTATAATTGGTAAATTCTGTCAGACCTTATCATGTATATTTCTTCTAGTTTTTTTCTCAGTAGACCATTTTTTCTTGTTTATTCTCAGTAGGAAATTTTGTCTTTGTTTATTTGTTGTGCTAAAGTAATTTAATCAAATATAAATGAAATATTCTTTGAAAGAGAAAATAAACGGACAGTCGTACTCTTATTTGGTCATACTTTATTGTATTTTTTTCTCTTTAGGAAGCCATGTTGGACACATTGAACACAAAAGTTGAAGAAGTGTACAAGAACTGCATTGGTGACAATGAAGCAAACATTAGGTATGTATAAAGCAACAATATTAAGACATTATATGTCTTCATTATTACTCGCTAATGGAACGTTGATTACAAGCACATGCTAATAATGCACTGGTCAATATTCTTGTAATTCCCAGAAATAAGTTGCATTCAACTATACTGCATCGTTGCAATTCTAATCCCAAAGTCATACTTGAATACTTGTCCATTCAGAGAAATTATTTGTGATTGTTTTGTATGAAACTAACTTGAGATAAAATGAAATGAATTGAATATTTACTATAAATGCCAAAATAAGGTGTCATGCAATGGTTGCCAATTAAAAGGATAACAAGCTATAAGCCTAAGGAAGTTTCTGCCGATCAAACAAAGCTAGGTTTATTTTATGTAAACATTTGTACAGTTATGAACCCCTTGCCTACATGAACATGGGGGGTGTTGCATAAGGAGTTGCAATCAATTGTAAAGTTGCTATTAATCGCAAGTCACAAACTGGTTTATATGTAGATTTCAAAATCTCAAAGGGAACAGGTTAACAGCATGCACAGCACCGGCCATCAGATGTTGTTCGACAGACCTTAAGAATAAGCTAGAGGAGATGTGAAAACCACAAACTACAAAGCCATACTCTTAATTGTAATTACATTTTAAATGAAAAAATCACATCACCCTCCAAATGCTGACAAAAATTGAGAACAAACTTGAAGAGCTGTTTGAGAGCGTCAAAACAATGCCGGCTGAGAAAGTTGAGACGGCAGAGAAGGCGAACCAAAAGAAGAGGAAAACCTACAAAGCACTCTTAAATATAATTGAACATTTTTATTATTTCATTGTTAAAATCACAGCACCCTCCAAATGCTGACAAACATTGAGAACAAGCTTGAGGAGCTGTTTGAGAGCATCGAAACCATGCCGCCGGAGAAAGTGGAGGCCGCGGAGAAGGCGAAGGAGAAGGAGAGGAGACTGAGGCTCCGGGAGGAGAAGCTGGAGGCCCAGAGGATCCACCAGGAGGAGAGGGTGCGCCGTGCCCTGGAGAGAGCTCAGGCTGACCCCAAGAAGAAGGTCAGTTTGAAACTAAATTTTTAGATTTACAAGCTCAAGAAAGATTTATTTATTTATTTATTTATTTATTCGTTCTATTTCAGTAGGGTAGCTCTGTCAGTGATCGGAGCACTGTTTTTCGCAGAGGCCCTACGACATTATATACAACTCATAGATACATAAACAAAGAAGTACAAATATACATTTTTACAAATAGAAATTCAACATTGAAAGAATATATGAACAACAGCAGTCCTTTCCAGGACTAACACAGTCACTTCTTAGGACTACCCAAGAAGAATACCAGCAGTCTTTCTTGGGACTCTTCAATCCTGCCCTTCTTGCATAGTGCAACCACAAGCTGACTTTTAATTAATTTCTCTTTATTGCAATTTAAAATATAAATTTTTGTGTGATAGTGAGAAGGGGTGTTAAGTTGATTTTTGCCTAAATTAAGTTAATTCCTACCGTCTTGTAGTTCAGAGGCTTCTCTATGTGATGCTAAATTTTCAGATAGTAATTATTTTATAATTTGGGTAATATTTATCCCCCCCCCCCCCCCAAAAAAAAGTAACTTCAGTTAAGAATGATTATCTCCAAAGTACAAAAAAGAAATCTTCATGCTCAGTAATACTTTCATAGCAGAAACATGGAAACAAGTTTCCATTGCCTATATATCCATAAATCCCATTCACACTAGACTTGACTTGATTTTGTTTTCACTTGTCTTCCTTCCACAGACTGGTCGCAAGTTGGTCTACCGGTCGGAGCCCCCACAGACCAAGCGCAAGGTGGACCGATCCAAGGAGAAGGCCAACAAGGAGGAAGAGGAGATGGCGTATTTCTTCACATAAAATGCAGCGTGTTTCGATCTACTCGTGACTTGTTTGAATTCCTTCACATAAACTGGAGTTGGATGATTTCAAGTTGCTGTGCACTTGTGCGGAATATAAACTTTAAAAGAAAAAAAACACCAACAGATGTAAACTATGGTCTGCTGATTCTTCATGTGAAATTTGCAGTATACATGCAAACATTCTGATGTGATTGTAACTGGGACTTGTGAAGTAGCTGATCTTCACATGAATTTGGAGCCCTTTTCAAGTTGTGCTCTCACAGAGTACATACTGGCTTTTAACAAAAAAACAGATGTAATTAAAGGATGCTTCTTCTTGTGACATTCGCAGGATGCAAACATTCTGTAGTGATGTTTCTTGGACTCATGAACTTTCTTCACATACATTTGGAGCTCTTTTCAACTTGCATACAATTTTCATAGAGCATGCAGATAAACAGATATTTAGAAACAAACATAAACCAGAGTCTGTCTGTTCTTGTGACATATTTGAAGAATACCGCATACATTATGAAGTGATTGTATCTGGGACTTGTGATCTTTCTACACAAATTAGCAGTACTGCAAATTAGGTACAGTCATGACTCGACCAGCTGTTTTCAACTTGATGGCATCCCTGTGATTTCAAATTAGGTACAGTCATGACTCGACCAGCTGTTTTCAACTTGATGGCATCCCTGTGATTTCTCTACTGGGATTATTTTCTTCTGACTAGCTCATGCATCTACCCATTTACTCATGATGTAGTTTAATTGATGAGTCTAGAAGTAAAGTAAATTAAATTGTAAAAAAAGAAAGATTAACTTACTTCTGGTGTGTCGGTTACAGATTATCATTTAATATAACTAGTATTCACCTGTGAAGTATTGTACAGTTACGATGATTCAAATCCGTCCATCGTGTAGTGTCTTAATAAATTGTATTTGCAGGAAATAAACACATCTCTATGTACAGTAGCCTCCGCTTAAAGCTGCGTTTCCATCAGAGCGAATTTCTGCGGCGAATCTCCGCCGCGAACATTCACACGGACCAAATCAGTGTTATTCATATATTACTCATATATATTATTCATATTACATGCCGAATATTTGCAAGCAAATTTTTTAAATCGCTCCTCAGACCGATTTTTTCAATAATTCGCTGCGAAAAAAAAAAATCGCTGCGGAAATTCGCTCTAATGGAAACGCAGCTTTAGGGGGTAGAATTTGAAGGGTATACACCTGTAAAAGGGGTAGGATTTGACCAAAGATTTCTTTAATTTATTATTAAGGAATTTGTATCCACTTAATCGGGTACACCTGTGACAGGGGGAACAATAATACCTTGCAAAAGCCAGCTACCCATAGAAAAATGGAGACTACTTTACCTTGGTATGCTATTGAGAACATAATATTTTGTATAATGGAATTGCATGAATTTGTATGAATGATGTAATATGATAATTGAATGTCTCTCATATTGTAATATCCATTATAAATTGAAAGTGAAAGAAAAATTAAAAATATATCACACAATTGTTATCTCTCTGTGGAATCATTGAAGATCAAGAACGATTTTCTTCTCCTACTTCAATAACAATTCGCAGGAGGCTTACTCAAAATCTTCTGAAGTCTTTATATTATCTGTACTGCATGCATATATTTATACAGATAAGAAAAAGTATTAGAGAATATTCAATATCTGAAATCAAACAAGTAAAGCATAGCAGCCATTATAAGATTTTTGAGATCATGTAATGTTAATAAGTTAGAATGTTTCTTAAATTCAGATTCTGCGATGAAATATTTAAAATTAAATATACACTGTAGATTTTAAAGCGAAAAACAGACATAAATACTTGGTACTACTTTATACTTGATTGACGAACTAATGGAAATCAAGATTTCAGTTTCCTTTTTTAAATTTTTATGTGACCTGACCAACATTTTTAGTGTAAATACAACTTTTAATGAGAAGACATATTATATATGATAGAGATATACAAATACATGACAAATTATAAATATCACCTTGAATTTGTGTTCTGGTATGTTCATTATTTAATTTAGTCCTTGACCTTTTATATATGTGATAGTTAATTAGGTTATGTGCGTGTGTGTGTGTGTGTGTGTGTGTGTGCGCGTGTGTGTGTGTGATCTCATTGTTTTGTCAGACTGGGAGGAGGGGTAAGACTATTGTTGATCAAGGGAGGGAGAGGTGGGGGGGGGGGGGGGGGGGAGGACGGAGAGCAACATATTTGTTATTATTGCAGTGCTGATAATTATGGGTCCTATAGATCTTATGTATATAAAATACATAAAATATGATTTACCAGGCTACAAATGATCATGATCATAATCAAAATGTCTAGTGTTATTTAGAGCATTGCAACTTACTACATGTTTTTTTTAATAGTAAAGTTGCAATGCTCTAAATAACACTAGAAAGTTTGATTATTTTCTTGCCATAAATTTGACTATAAAGGCCTATGTAAATCCCCAGGGAATACATAATAATCCATATCCTAGGGCATGGATATAACGGGGATATAGCTAGGAATCGGCACAGGCAGGGCTTCATCTTAATTATGTTTTAAACTGATCGATTTGCTTGCAGTGCTTCAAAAGATCATATAGCATGTATGAAATAAAAATGATATATTTAATAGTATAGAACGGAAGAGATTTATCCATCACCGGTGCATGCATGACCAGACCTATCACATTTATATTCAAGATCTTGACATTCAGTGACAAAGCTTGGTCCAACTTCTATCAACGGGCAGTGGCGTAAAGCCGGGGGGGGGGGGGGGGGGGGGTCAGATCAGGTGTCCTTCAATTAATAAAAAATCACCAATATATATAAACTGGGCTCCAAAAGAAACTTATCACTTCTTCAGAGCGACATACATTAAAATCCAAAGCATAAAAAGTAATCATAATTGGGCATAGAATAGATATAATACTCCTTAGCAAGCTCATCTAAAAAAATTATGTTTGCTTTAGTCAACAAAGAATAAAATAAGGTGAAATCGCAAGAGGTCATTTTTCAAAAATCACAGAAACTGCTCGCTTTCCGGGCACAGAGCTCGGTACGGAATAGCCAGTCTAGCTAGTGGTTACATAACCCGCTTTGAAGTTGAATGAATAGCTATTGAAAGTTAAATCTGAATAGACCGCCTTTCGTGGAGGTTCGCAGCGAGCAGTTTCTGTGATTTTTGAAAGTGACCTGTAGTGATTCCATGGCATTTTTCTCTTTTTTGGCAAAAGCAAACTTGTAATTTTTGAGATATGCTTCATAATGAGAATAATAGCTTATCTGTGTCTAAATATGAATCAATTTGGTGCTATGGATTTTAGTGAGCGTCGGTCTGAAAAAGTGAAAAGTTTCTTTTGGACCCAGTTTATAAGAAACATAAGGGGAGAGTTTGTGAGAAAACAAAGAAAAACATAGCCGGGGTGTGCCCTCCATCATTTGTGTAGGTATATACCACACCAATATCAATCCGACCACTGTCGATGATTGGGGGGGGGGGGGGGGGGGCTGTAACTAATGCAAGGAGGGCAAGCTATGTACAACTGTATTGTTTTGGTAGAAAGTTATGATATTTAGCCTTCAAAATTGCATACACATATCCTTCAACTTCATCAGATGTATCATCATATGTAATTGTAATATAGAGATGTATGCATGGCGCGGGATATTATAGCAATATTCCAAACAGCTATATTATTACAATTTCACAATATAGTTTTATATTAGTAATTTTTTTAAATTTCAAACCTTTCCTCTTTCTATATGACGATATTTGAGGGTAATCATTTCATTTCTTTTTATTTGTAACCTTTGTTATATTTCCATTTTCCTCCTAGTTTTTAAAAATTATCCACTTGAACATTGGTTTTCCTGCATAAAGCTATGAGAATTTCACTGGCTTTCCCATAACACAATCTCGTGCACAATGGCGTTCCATAATTGTCAGCGTGTGAGTGTTTTAAGATCGAAAATGCCCACTTTAATACGAGATTTATTAAACAAATTGTCTGGTGTCATCACATCAAACTGCAAAGGGAGTGTTGCTAAAAGATTAAAGAATGAAGCTGAGCTTGCGCGACAAAGCACAAGAGCAGATATGGAGATATTTGCATTCCCCGTGGAGTAGTTACTTGGCTTTTCCAACACCACAGGTATTTTTATGCATGGGACTAGGAGGGGATAATTTATATTTTTAGACGGATATGATATGAGCAGATGAGTATTTATCTAGATAAGATAAATTGAATGATGATAAGGATGTCTGATTATTATAATGATGATTGTGTTGATGATGAGGAGGATGATGAATATGTATTATTGAGTTAATATCTCTTTCATTTTAAAGATAATCTTTACAAGACAGTTTTACTAGTTTTAGATCGACAAATCTAGCATTTTCATGGCCGCCTTTTAATTTGTTTTAAGGTTTATAAACTCTTACATTTATGATTTAGACAGTAAACTATTACAATTAAATGTAAAAGAGGCAGTGTCATGAAAATGCTAGATTTGTTGATCTACAATACAAGATACTTTACCTTAGCTTACTTAATAGCTTTAATAGCAAGTTAGCATGCTTAGGAAGCATTCTAAAAAATGTTTTATAATTTGTGACGGTCATTCAGAGTCGGACTTTATGTTTACATGATGATGTCATTGTCGATGGTGTTGACAATAATGGCATAAATGATGGTGACGTTGATGACAATTTGTGATGGTTATCATGGTGATGAGATGCGAGATGATAGTGATAATATAAATTGACTTCATTTTTTTAATAAATATTATAATGTTGAAGAATGAAGACAACAAAAATATCTGTAGTTTGTTTTCTCTCCATTTATCTTACACCCAAAGCAAGTCGAGGATGTAAAGAGCAGCCTACTCAACCTGGATGCGTCTTCCCTACCATTACCAGTCCTGAGTTGCTCCTCGTGTGAGAATGGTTTCATCGCAATCAGATTGCACCGACCTACAGCTTTCAGCCATGTCATCGGACAGGTTTTGCAAGAGGCAGAGAGGTATGGTTACCGGCGTTGCCTCCCCCCCCCCCCCCCCCTCTCCCCTCTCCCCCGAATTTGACAAATAAGTAACACATTTAAAAGAAACCTGTTCCTCCTCCACTTCCTCCCGCCCCTCTCCTCCCTCCCCTCCTGTTAGAATGGTTTCATCGCAATCAGACCTACCTACAGCTTTCAGCCATGTCATCAGACGGTTTTGTAAGAGGCAGAGAAAGTATGGTTACCTGCCTGGATCCCCCCCCCCCCCCCCCCCCCCCCCCCCCCTTTCCAAATTTGACAAATGGGTAACAAATATTGTTTTAAATAGTGTTCCTCCACCCCTCTTCCCTCCCCTCTTGTGACTGAGAAAAGCTTCTGTACAATAAGACTGCACCTCTTGGTAAGCAAAAAACAAGAGACCTGTATATTTACCCCTCTTGGCACATCAAAAAAGAAAAACAAAATCAAAAGTCATACCCTTTCAGGCTTTCTTCTCAGGAAAGCCTAGTAATGGATTGAACTGGTTTTGTAAATGATTTTTCTTATCAATGGTTTCAATTCATGTCCGTAAATATAATACACATTTAGACTTATTTTCCTACCAAGGTATGGGCACTGCGAGAGGAAGCAAGAGACTGTAGTGATCACAAGTCTAGTCCCAGAGACAAGAGGACCTACGGAGAGGGAGGAAGAGAATGATGAGGAGGAATCTGCATTTGTATGATTTATCCTTATGTTTGCATAATCATGACAGTTAATATACTCATACTTGTATTTTTCTCTCTCAAGGTATGGTTACTGCGAGAGGAAGCAAGAGACTGTAGTGATCACCAGTCTAGTCCCAGAGACAGAGGACCTACAGAAGAGGGAGGAGGAGAATGATGAGGAGAATCTGCATTTGTATGATTTATCCTTATGTTTGCATAATCATGACAGTTAATATACTCATACTTGTATTTTTTTCTCTCAAGGTATGGTCACTGTGAGAGGAAGCAAGAGACTGTAGTGATCACAAGTCTAGTTCCAGAGACAGAGGACCTACAGAAGAGGAGGAGGAGAATGATGAGGAGGAATCTGCATTTGTATGATTTATCCTTATGTTTGCATAATCATGACAGTTTATATACTCATACTTTTTTTTTCTCTCTCAAGGTATGGTCACTGTGAGAGGAAGCAAGAGACTGTAGTGATCACCAGTCTAGTTCCAGAGACAGAGGATGTACAGAAGAGGGAGGATGAGGAGGGAACTGGTCTGAGTCTGGCTGATCTGAGGGCCCACCTCCTACACCAACATGTGTCTGCTCTCCTAGAGGCCAACGGGTGAGGGGTTTTGCATGAATCTTTTTCTTTAAACCCATTCAGGACTGATTTCCGAAAATACTCGTGCTAGGGTCTATGATGAAAAAGTGTTATAGTAAAATAAATCAGTCCTGAACTTAAAGGGACTTTAAGTAAATAAATTTTTCATTCTAGCGGTTCCCTCATACCTTGTTGTATTCGTATTAACAATAAAATCATGGGACAGGTTTCGGTTTTTTAGCTCATCCGGCCCGAAGGGCCCGATGAGCTTATGCCATGGCGTGGCGTCCGTCGTCCGTCCGTCCGTCCGTCCACAGTTTTCAAAATGCTTCTTCTTCGTTATTTTTCAACCGATTTTGATTCTGATTGTTTCATAAGATAGGGCTAGGAGGGGGATTTAAAACTTCTACACAGAATCGTGAAATTTTTCTCCATTAATTAATTATGGTAATTTATGCAAATTTATTCCAAAAATCACAAAAAATGCTTCTTCTCCTTCATTTCTCGACCGATTTTGATTTGGTTTGCTTTATCTGGTAGAGCTAACCTTGGTACACTAAACTTCTACACAGAATTTTGAAATTGTTCTCCATTAATTAATTATGGTAATTTATGCAAATTTATTCCAAAAATCACAAAAAATGCTTCTTCTCCTTCATTTCTCGACCGATTTTGATTTGGTTTGCTTTATCTGGTAGAACTAACTTTGGTACACTAAACTTCTACACAGAATTTTGAAAATTTTCTCCATTAATTAATTATGGTAATTTATGCAAATTTATTCCAAAAATCACAAAAAATGCTTCTTCTCCTTCATTTCTCGACCGATTTTGATTTGGTTTGCTTTATCTGGTAGAGCTAACTTTGGTACACTAAGCTTCTACACAGAATTTAAAAACTTTTCTCCATTAATTAATTATGGTAATTTATGCAAATTTATTCAAAAAAATCACAAAAAATGCTTCTTCTCCTTCATTTCTCGACCAATTTTGATTTGGTTTCCTTTATCTGGTAGAGCTAACTTTGGTACACTAAACTTCTACACAGAATTTTGAAATTTTTCTCCATTAATCAATTATGGTAATTTTTAATTTATTTATTTATTTATTTATTTATTTATTTATTTTTATTTTTTTTTAATTATTTTTTTAATTTTAATTTAATTTTATTTTATTTTTGTATTTATTTGTATTTATTTATTTATTTATTATTTTTATTTTTTTATTAAAGGAACTACAGCGTAATTAATTATGGTAATTTTGTATTTATTTATTTATTTATTTTTATTTATTTTTTTTATTTTTTTATTTTTTTATAATTATTTTTTTAATTTTAATTTAATTTAATTTTATTTTTGTATTTATTTTTATTTGTATTTATTTTTTATTATTTTTATTAAAGGAACTACAGCGTCTAGATGGCCTAATTTTCACAATTCGGCTTTCTCTACGTAATTTTTCCTGAAGAAAAAGAATTTGGCAGTCATTTCTCATGAAATCAATCAATTTGGGGGTAATTGGTAAATATCTAATTGTCCTGGGAATGCCCCTTTTAAATCGCCAAAATGTGACGTCATCTAAAGAACGGACTAATGAACTAAATTCTGTAGATGACGCGTCATGACGTAAGCCAATGAATTGTCAATCACATGTCAATCACGCTGCCGATTCCGGACCCTAAATGTGGGTGGGGCGTAAACTGGCTGCTAAATGAGATTTGGCATCAGAAAATTAGTCTTAAATCACTACTGTGTTTATTTTCATGGATTTTTTTTCCGGCAGACCCAATGTATTTTACAAGTCATCAACTATGGAATAAGTGCCAAAGTATGTTGTATTCTGTAGGTCCTTTAATTAATTTATATATTATTATTATTATTATTCATTTTTATTTTATTTTTTTTCCCATGTCCCTTTTGGGGCGTCAAATTTATATTTTTTTCACTCTAATTTTTTTAATTTTAATTTTTATGTCCCTTCCAGGGCATCAAATTTGTATTGTTTGACCAGTTGAAAAGTGTACCAGATGAAATTTGCGATATTTGATGTTGCGAGATGCCGGATGAGCGCTACGTCATTGACGTTCTGGTCAAATTTCCCTTTCGTTACAAAGATATGTACGATCGAAGTATTCAGATAAGAAAACCTCTGGGCGAGTTTTTCTTCTGTGTACAAAGTGAGTGCAGTGAGTTATTGAATATCACTTTGCATTTTTGCTCATTACTTGGCCATGCAATGTCCATTTGACTTGAAATTTTCACACAATACCCTGTGGACATATGAGATAACAATAATATACATTGCATCAACCATTCATCACTTTTTGCACATGTCAACAAAGTTACTAGATCCCTTTAATCTTGATTATCTACCTCTTTTTCATCATTTATTTCCTGTTTTATCCTTTTCAGGATTGGTCCCGCTACGTGGGATAAGGTCTAGGTGGAGAATGTCATAGCAAAATCAGTCAGTTTGAAATTGATTGAAATCCTCATCTCTTTTGTTTGCTTTTTTGTAATATGGGAAGTCTCTAATCTGATTCAGCTCCACAGCACCACTAAAATTAGCCTAATTATAGTTCCAACAGGAAAGTGAAGATTTTGAAATGACTATTGTATGAACTACAATGTCATTTTAGAGGTGTTGGTAATGTTTGTGAAAAAAAGCTTTTCTGCCAATTAATGAAATAGTACTTTATTCTGTCTATTTTCCTCCCATGATAGGTATGTAGTTCACCAAAAAGTTCAAGAGAGTCAGCCAACGTTAGGGGGGCTCTTTAAAATGCTAGAAGATAACATTGGACATCCAAGTGCTACCGGGATGTCAACTCCAGCAGGGGAAATGGAACAAATACATCCCCAAATTGGAAGAGAGCTTCACAAATCTAAATATGTTACCTCAGTAGCGTGTCAGACGGACATGGAAGCAGATATAGATATTGTGCCTCCGTCTTCTGACGTGTCATGCTTGGATGCACCCAGACAGAGTGGGAACGGTTTGAAAAGCTCATCTGCTGGAAGTGCTCCAAACTTGCCTAGCTGTTGCCGTTTGGATCTTGCTGCTGTAATGAGAGACCAGAAACTGAGAACGGGGAAAGGCGCCTACAGCAAAAACTTGTCAGATGTACAGTGTGAGTTTCAATTGAATTTTCTTTTCTTGATGCAACATGAAGTAAAATATTTTAGATGAATTGTTCAAATATATACAGTCAAAGTTGCCTTATAGTGACCACCTATAAAGGGAAACAAGAAAAGTGTCCAGCAGCTGATCTCTATAGACAGGCTCCATATCATTTTTTTCCTCTGTAGGGGATCACTTTTGGTGGCCATTAAAGGGATCTAGTAACTTTGTTTACATGTGCAAAAAGTGATAAGTGGTTGATACAATGTATATTGTTGTTATCTGATATGTCCACTAAGTGTTGTGTGAACATTTCAAGTTAAATGGACGTTATATGGTCGAGTAATGAGCAAAAATGCAAAGTGATATTCACTAACTCATTGCACTCACTTTGTACACAGATTTGACGATCCATTGGATAATTTAGCGTCTGAAAACTTCAATCGTTCATCTTTTTAACGAAAGGGAAATTTGAAAAACCGAAACGTGTCCCGTGCTTTTCTTGCTAACACGAATACAACAAGGTATGAGGGAACCGCTAGAATTCCAATTGGATTTTGAGGATTTGGACAATGTTACTAAGTCCCTTTAAGACAGGTGGTGGCTAACCCTGGTTTGACTGCAGTAGGAAATAAACTAACAACTCTTGATTTTGGCTATTTCAAAGAAATTGGTAGTTTTTTCTCCCCTCTCTTTTGACATTCATAATTAATTGCATCATAAGGTACATGATGTTACCATCACATGAAAAGTACCTGTGGGCTGGGGAGGTGGGGTCGGATGAGAGGTTTAATTATGGCTTGCGCTATACCAATGCTCAAAATTAACTTTTTTTGCTGGTGGCCCGGTCGGGCCAGTAAAATTAGTATTTTTCCAAATTTGGTGGCCCGAAAACAAAAACTACTGGCCCCCAAAAAATAAGGAAAAACAAAAGTAAAATGAATACAATAACCATATGAATAGTTTCAGGGTACTAGGCAATACTTTTTATTTTTCATTCCCCTTTGTTTCATTGTAAGATGAATTAAATAAACATGAATTAGGATGAATGTGTGTGTGTCATCTTTTTATTCATTGTCTTCATAAAAAAATCACAGCGATTGAATACACACGAGTGACAATTTCACTTCCAGTCATTCATAGTCAGGGTCTAGGTGACAAAACAAAAATGGTAGAAAAAGAGAAAATTCAATTTGACCTAAAAATTCTGTGCAGTGTTGTCTGAACACCTTAGACAAAAGACATATTTTAAAATTGTGATATAAAGTAGTAATATATGAATATTCATGAGCAGCATATATGAATATTCATGATGCTCATTAGATGTGCAAAATACGCAAAATAACTGAAATTACTAACGATTTTTAATATGAAACTTTTTTTTATAACAACTGGTTAGAAAGTGAGTACTGCTGCTCAAGAATGTATGAATATTCATTAGCAGCAGTGTTACTTGCTCAATTAACTTGCAACTTTTTTACTAACCAATATTTTGTGAGAAAAGGGTATAAGTTGCTGAATGCTACATTTAAAAGCAAGCTCTTGTCATGCCCTAGACAGGACTAAACATGACTACAGGGTATCTTTAAAAAAAAAAAATTTTGCTGGCCCAATCGGGCCACCAAACTTTGAAATATGAGTTTTTTACTGGCCCGACAGCAATTTTTGGTGGCCCCGGGCCATCGGGCCTATGCTAATTTTGATCATTGGCTATACAAACTACATACATACTATAAGATATAGTTTTACACAACTTAGCTTGTAGAAATTAAGTTTATCACCTGTTTTTTCTGTCAAACTAATCTATGATATGGCAGATATTATGTTTTTTAAATTTGTATTTATATTGATTTTGAAAGCTTAGTGACAAAATACACTACTGTAATTGACTTAAGTCGCTTCAGAAAAATAAAATATCCAAAAGATGGTTATTTATGCGCTAGATCTTTCTATTTGTATTTTATCTGCAGTGACAAACAAACGGGGAGAGGCGTCAAGCTTACTCCAAGAATGCTTTGCATTACAGCATACAATAGACAAGGTAAGATCTTCTTCTCTTTATTGTATCACCTCCAATTTATTTTGGTTTGTGACGTGGAGGGTTACTATTAAATCAACCGGGTTAACACCCTCCTCTTTTTGAGAAGTAGACTAGGTTCTTTTGCATGCATTGCATGAGATGTAGCTGTCTCATACACAGGACCTCCATTTATGATCTATTTATGATCTATTAGTGGTACCCATCTATGATTTCATTGTATTTTTTTTGGGAGGCAGGGGGGGGGGGGGGGGGGTTGTCTCCAGAAAGCATACATTTTAGAGAAGTAGAAGCTTGTGTGTTTGATCAGTTAGAAGAGAGTCTTCACAGACATTTTAAGAATTTATATTAAAAGTGGGATCCTAGTAAAAACAAAATCTGCCTTTTTAACGCATCGTAACAATTTGTTTTAATAGGTTAGAAGAAAGACTTCATCAGACAGCATGGGCATACTTTACGTTGCTCCGTCCAGTGAAGGGATCTTGCTCCAGCAACTAGACGTATCGCTGAATGGTCTCTCAGAAGATTGTCACAACCTCAAACCAAAAATCAGTCTTGGTATAAACAAAGTCTTATTTCTCTTGCCTCATAACCATGTCCTAATAATAGGTTAGAAGAAAGACCTCCTCAGACACCATCGACATCCTTCACATTGCCCCATCCAGTCATGGATTCATGCTCCAGCAATTAGACGTATCGCTGAGGGGTCTGTCGGAGGACTGTCACGATCTCAAACAATTTCACTTGCCGTGTGCGCCGGTTCGCGTGACTGCTGGCGACTCTGCTGGTAGTAGCTCGCAGGCACGCAGTCACACTCAGATGGACAAGATGGATGCAAAAGCTTTCTACGATATCAGGGAAGCACAAATGAGGGAGGCATCCATACTGAAGTATGGGGATCGGGTTCAAGGTAAGTCACGACCAGTCCTCATAAAAAACCAAGTCTGTGTTCTGTGCCAAAATCAAATAGTCTTGTACAAGATTGATGCAAAAACATTCTGTGCTATCAGGGAAGCGTAAATGAGGGAGGCATCGTTCCTGAAATATGGGGATCAGGTTTAAGAAAATTTTGATAAGCATTGTTTTGGCAATATTGTTTATTGTTAAACAGGGCTTGACGCTAGCACTTGCTCAATTGCCCGGGGCAAGTCAAAATTGATGTTGGGCAAGTTAAATTTCATAAATGGTCTAGTTTGGTTGACCGATTCTGCTCAACTATGAAAGTAGAGTGTAATGTCTAAATCTCATCTAGAAGTTAGCGAGCAAGTAAATGTTAGGTTCAGGAAAGTAAAATTAACTACCTATTTATGATTAGAGTGGAGGCTTTGATTAAAGAAGGATTTGTCTAATATTTGTTGAGGTGAAACCCTAGTTCATTATTGATGCATTTTTAACCCATTTGGGCCTGGCCCCAAAGTACTCTACCTTGGGTCTATGAAGAATGAATGTTGTATCAAAATGTCATTTGTTTCATATCTAACTTGATAATACAGTCCATGTTACCTAGATGTCAAACTCACATAAGTTCAATATTAGTGGAGTTGGAGGTCTATACTGGTTCTCTCTTCATTCCTTTTAAATGTTATCTATTGCAGTTTGACTGTGTATTTCCCTTCTTTATTTATACACAAATTATTCCCTCTTGCAATCTAGGTGATACATGGGACAGCATGATCCAAACACTGACTGCAGCGGGCATTAAGTTTGACATCCTCGGAACACATTTCAGGCATGAAGTGAGTATCTATAAGTATCTATTTTTAGTGTCTGTTTTTGAATATGTGCAAGTTACCAACGCTCAGTTCTGATCAATATGTTCACCAAACCAATGAACTTTGTTTTACCATGATTGGTTGTGATTAAGTTATTAAGCTCTTGCTATTCCTTCCATCCCTTCTAATTTCCTAGCTTTACTAGTCTGTCTATTTTCCTAATGTTTAATTTGCAAGTCGGTCATGCAGTATATTTATACGAAGTTTATTCCTTAAAGGGATCTAGTAACTTTGTTGACATGTGCAAAAAGTGGGGAATGGTTGATGCAATGTATATTGTTGTTATCTCATATGTCCACAGGGTATTGTGTGAAAATTTCAAGTCAAATGGACATTGTATGGCCAAGTAATGAGCGAAAATGCAAAGTGATATTCAGTAACTCACTGCACTCACTTTGTACACGGAAGAAAAACTCGCCCAGAGTTTTTCTTATCTGAATACTTCAATCATACATATCTTTGTAACGAAAGGGAAATTTGAAAAACCGAAACCTGTCCCATGATTTTATTGTTAATACGAATACAACAAGGTATAAGGGAACCGCTAGAATTAAAATTTTATTTTTAGGATTTGAACAATGTTACTAAGTCCCTTTAAAGAGACAATATGAACTGTGTGTTTGGGATCTACAACTATGCATGCCAGCTTATGTAAATTCTTCAATAGGTGCTACTAAAACAACAAAGATAATGGCCCGTATTCACAAAGGAGGTTTGTACAAACCCCGGTTCAAACCGCGGTTTACATCTATGGAATGCCAATTGTAAACTGATGGAGAGAGAATGTGTACCATCAACATTGTTAACAAGTAAGGAATTTACAATTGGCATTCCATAGATGTAAACCGCGGTTTGAACCATGGTTTGTACAAACCTCCTTTGTGAATACGGGCCAATAACTCTACATTAAGTGTGTAGTGATTTTCAAACAAATATTTGTACCTTTTATTATTTTATTCCAAGGTTAAACTTAATGTTGGTAGTACCGAGTCCAGCAACCCATGGCGGGACAATAGGAATGGTGTGTTCGTGGTCTACAACTATGCAAGGCTGTCCAGTATCTTCACCAGATTTGACGAGGAGGTTAAACAAGGTATGTATTCAGTTGTTTAACACTTTAAATAAGATATTATACATATACATTGTCATTTTCTTTAAAGCTTAAAAAAAAATTAAAATCATGATTAGATAGACAAGAGGATATGAAGATTTTCTTCTCAGGGTTAGGTGAAAAAGATTTTATTTGTCAAAATTTGCCATTGTTTTCTTTTCCGTTTACTGATCATTTTTAAACACCACACCGCCATTCTCTTGTAGGAACATATCCACCATTGCCGCCCGTAGGGGACGTGGATTTCTCGACTCTGAAAGAGGAGGCGGAGTGGAAACTGCTCTTCTCTCACATCCTCACGTTCCCTGATGTAGCGGCAGATAGCATCGGAGATGGGTTCTCCAACCCAGAGCTCTGCTGCAAGTTTGAAACACAAAAGGTAACATCGGCTCCGGAATCGTGTTGAATCAATGTCATATATGTGTGATTTGATCTTTTATTGCATTTATTATATTGTGACTTGTGCCCTTTCCATTTGCTGTATATATTTCACCAGTTGAGAGCTCTGCTGAAAGTTTGAAACACAAAAGGTATCAGCTCCGGAATTTAATTGAATCAATATTGTTGGATATGCTATTACGCTGTTCATTCTAGCATAGATATCTCCATAATTAGGGAGACATTTGACAAATTAAAAACCATTAAATTCTTCTGTTACCATAAACCAAACAACAATGTACAAAAGAAATGTGAAAGCTTCAGGTGATTTTGTTTGAATTTTACAAAGTTATTTGGTTACTTCAAACACAGAATTAGCTATGAAATCATAATTTGTGGGTGATTTTGATCATTTTTAATTATTTATTATAATTATTATATTTCATGCAGGTTTGCAGATTCCTCATCTCCCTGAGCCAAGATCTGAGTGCGTACTACAGTCGATACAGGATCCTTATGGTGAGTTGTTGGTTCTGAATTTCCTTTGAAAGCAGTAGTGCACAACTTTTAGGACACAATATTCTTTGCTTATTCAAATAGTAGTGGGTCTGATCTGATCGTGCAATATAAATAGAAAGCGGGTTACTTAACCACTGTTTAGAGTGCTGCTATGTCTGGTAAGGTAACCTGCTGTTGTTAGTTCACGTTCATGTGATGTTTTGTGTGATCCATTGGAAAGTATGGCAGCCCTTCAGTGATCAGTCAAAACAGAAGAAAGTGGTCTCAAAAACATTGATTATTTCCTTTATTATCGACAGCAAAGAGGAAATACACAACAAAAGTGACAGGAATTCTGCAATTTTAATTTACAGTAAGCAAAAATATGTCATCATTTGGCTTTCCTTTGATTAGTAAACAAATTATAATACATTTTATCTTTTAATACTCTCTCCAAAGTTTATTGAAGTGTTTGTCTAACTGTGTTATATCTATACCCATTTCTCCATGACTGTGTATATCTGCTTTTCTCTCCTATCAGGAACCAAGGAAACATCTACTGCCCACCATCTATGCAAGACTCTACCTGCTGAAAGCTGTGCAGCAAGTCCTGGCCAATGGACTAGCGTTTCTCAGGATTACGCCGCTCACACAAATGACAATTTTTAGAGAGAAAATTTTGTTTTGCTCAAGTGTTTGATATCTGTACCCCTCTCTCTAAGGCTTCTGTACCTTTGCTTTTCTCTCCTATCAGGAACCGAGGAAACATCTACTGTCCACCATCTATGCAAGACTCTACCTGCTGAAAGCTGTGCAGCAAGTCCTGGCCAATGGACTAGCGTTTCTCAGGATTACGCCGCTCACATAGATGACAATTTTTTTAGAAACAAATATTTTTGCTCAAGTGTTTGATATCTGTACCCCTCTCTCTAAGGCTTCTGTACCTTTGCTTTTTTCTCCTATCAGGAACCGAGGAAACATCTACTGTCCACCATCTATGCAAGACTCTACCTGCTGAAAGCTGTGCAGCAAGTCCTGGCCAATGGACTAGCGTTTCTCAGGATTACGCCGCTCACACAAATGACAATTTTTAGAGAGAAAATTTTGTTTTGCTCAAGTGTTTGATATCTGTACCCCTCTCTCTAAGGCTTCTGTACCTTTGCTTTTCTCTCCTATCAGGAACCGAGGAAACATCTACTGTCCACCATCTATGCAAGACTCTACCTGCTGAAAGCTGTGCAGCAAGTCCTGGCCAATGGACTGGCTCTTCTCAGGATCACACCCCTCACTCAGATGTGATTCGTGGAAGACATGTCAAGATTTGTGGTAGGCGTCCATGTTGCCAGTCAGAGAATGGCAAGTGGTAGGAATCATTGTTGCAAGTAGCTTATACATGTATCAAATCAGATTCCACAAATCAAAGTATCGTTTGGTAAAATTTGGCACACTATTAGCATAAATTGTTAAACTGTATTATAACATTTCATTCCCTGTGATGGAGCAGCTGATCTTTGAAAACAAATCTTTTGTATATGATTGGTCAGGTAAAGAACTGCGTCAACTCTTCACTGTATCTTATCTAAGAATATTGCATCATGTTTTTAAGAATTCATATAGTATGTTTTCCTGCACCCCCCCCCCCCCCCCCCCCCCCCCCAGTAAAAGATAAAAATTAAAAAAAATGTACTTCCTTGTTCCAGGAACACAAAATGACAGAATTCAAACCCAATGTTACACTACAAATATAATTGTTATGACTTTGATGATCTTTGAAGAAATATCTTGAGTAAATCAGTATATATGCATGAATTGCATCTGATTGATGAACTTAAAGTGGAATTCCACTCCGAAAACCCCTTTCCATTGCCAAAACCCTTACAAAAATATCCTGTGGTACTCCTGTGGTAATACCACACAGCGGTACCACAGGAAATACCATAGAAAATACCATAGGAAAATACCACAGGATATTCCTATGTTTTTTTTGGACATACAAATGTATACCACAGGACTACCACAGGACAATATACCACACAGGAGTACCACACAGCAAAACCACAATGTGTGGTAATGCTGTATGGTATTTGGCTTGGACCCGAGCGCCTCGTTATAACAGGAGTGGACTGTACTCCTAATCTATTCTTTGAAGACTACACTATTACAGCTAATCTACTATGCAAATGAAACTCAACCTTAGAAATTTCACTTTAAACAAAATATGAATAACATACTTGTGACCCTGTTCTATTGAAAATCCTCTTGGCAGATTATAACTTTCAGTCTTCCATACTAAAATACATTTATAAATTATACACAAAATATATCTTATATAAATGTAAACATTTTGTTCTGTAAGCATCAAAAACTGTTTTGGAGCTTCAGTTGATATAATAAGATCTTATTCTTATTTAACAAAATACCTGATGTAACCAATAATATCATTCATTTCCAATGAAACACATTCTTTGTTACTGTTTTCACAGTTACGGTGTTCCTTTTGCACCCAACATGCAAACATTCGTCAAATTTCGTCTTCGTGTTTTAATAATTGTAAAAAAAAAGTGTACAAGACGTATGATTATGATGATAGAAGATATATTTCTTGAAAAATAGGTAAAAATATATTTCCTTATAACACATGTCTCTACAAAGAATTGTCACTTATGTTGTTTTAGCTCAGAAAGTGATGAAAATGTGATCAGAGATGCCTACAATTTTCAGGAGGTTTTAAATTCCTTTGTTGTAAGAGTGCAATTTCAAAAGGTCAAAATTTGAACTGAAAAAAAAAGAGAAAAAAGGCTACAGTAACAATTAACCTCTGATCTGACAAAATATTAGATAACATGCAAATATTTATGCTCCAAGGCATCTCATTAAACTATGTTCAACTACACGGATGAGGTATGTTTGTTTTAGTTTTTGTTTAAATTTGTTATTTAAACATGTTGAGGCAATGTAAAACTAGGGATAAATAGGTGGAAAGTTTTTGCTGGCAAATTGAGAGAAGGCAAATATAACTAGCAAGATTTTAAAATTGTTATGCCTCCGTAACGAAGTTGCCGGAGGCATTATGTTTTCGGGTTATCCGTCCGTCCGTCCGTACGTCCCGTTCTCGTGATCGCGTTATCTCAAGAACGAATTGACGGATTCTGACCAAACTTGGTACATGTATGTATCTTGGGGGGACGATGATCTGATTAGATTTTGGGGTCATGAGGTCAAAGGTCAAAGGTCACAGAGCTCATTATATATGCAAAAATAGCTTGTGATCGCGTTATCTCAAGAACGGATTGATGGATTCTGACCAAACTTGGTACATGTATGTATCTTGGGGGGACGATGATCTGATAGATTTTGGGGTCATGAGGTCAAAGGTCAAAGGTCAAAGGTCACATAGCTCATTATATATGCAAAAATAGCTTGTGATCGCGTTATCTCAAGAACGGATTGACGGATTCTGACCAAACTTGGTACATGTATGTATCTGGGGGGGACGATGATCTGATTAGATTTTGGGGTCATGTGGTCAAAGGTCAAAGGTCACAGAGCTCATTATATATGCGAAAATAGCTTGTGATCGCATTATCTCAAGAACGGATTGACAGATTCTGACCAAACTTGGTACATGTATGTATCTTGGAGAGCCAATGAACTGATTAGATTTTGGGGGTCATGAGGTCAAAGGTCAAGGTCACTAATAGCTCATAATTGTGATACGTCAAGATCTAAAAGACAGAGTACCATCAAAATTGAGTTGACAGAATTAATTCAGTGTACATGTTGATTTGGGCTTGATATAAATAAATCGCGCAATGGCGGAGGCATCATTTTCGACTGCGCGCAGTCGAAGATCCATCTAGTTTTCATGTGTATCTTACGTTAAGTTGTAAAGTGCTTAGAGTTGATTGTATTAAGTGCTATAGAAATTCAGTATACTATATAAATGAGGGATAAATAAGTAGCGTGCTGTAAGTTTGTGCTGGCAAGTTGAGAGAAGGCAAATTTAACTGGCATGAGAACTGGTGTGAGAAGCTAATTTCCCCCTCCCTCAGAGATGCCAACCTAAAGGGATGGTTGTCAGGAACATTTACCATATTTGTCAGGAACAAATGGGGTTTCTCAGGAACATCCGGCGAAGTAGCGTCGTTTTTATGCACAAACACCCAATAATTATTTCGCATTTAATGATTTCGTGATCACCTGAAATCGATGTGGAGGATTGAAAAAATGTATCAATCCTAGGAGCTTTCTGCAACTTGGCATATTCTTTATGCTTCTTGCTTGAAACATGTCGTCTACAGTCATCGCGTCCTCCGTGTGAAATTGAAATATCCAGTTTACACGCTGAACAAAAGACGTGGCTTTGACTCACTTTACTTGGCTTTAAAACTGGCCACTCGGCAGAATATTCCATTTTAAATGTCTGCGTTCTCCTTTTTTTGGTAGGCTGTGACTCCATTTCGCCTGCGTCCGTGGTTCTTTTGCGCGATTCCATGATGTTTAACGATGTTTCAACCACCACAACGAATGCTACTTCGAAGTTCGAACTCGTACTCGCTACTCTGCACTGTGCAATGTGCAAGGAAGTTGGCCGGATAGTTACCGTATTCCGACACGGCATGACGTAAATTGGCGTTGCCAATTTAACAAGTGCATGATAATAAATAATGATTAAGATATACTCACCATATTTTTTAATCACGACTACCTAGAATTTGTACGGTATGATCTTTATTCCCAGCCTGATCGTTAAATTGGTTTTCCGGCTGGAATTCTTCGCTTTCCCACCAGATTCCATCTTAAATGGGAGACGCTGGAAAGAAGAAGATTAGCTTCAAGCCTGAATATGATGTTCAAAATACAAAATGGACTTGTTGCTATCGACCCAACCGCATTCATTATGCCGATGGCGCCTAATAACACTCGTCAATATCACGAAAATAAGTACCAGCTACTCCAATGTCGAACTGAAGTATACAAGAACTCCTTCTTCCCGCGGACAGTCCCATCTTGGAATGCTCTTCCAACAAATGCATTAGGTGCCAACTCGCTGGCGACCTTCAGAAGAGCATTTCCCGCCCTCGGCAATTAGGCCGAGGTCACACACTATATGTTTATTGTTCTGTTTTGTGTTGTCTTGTTTTGTTTTGTTTATTCGTTCCTCGGCATTATATCCAGACTTTTGGATCCTGCTGAGTATCGACGTAGAAGTAGAAGGTACTACGGTTGGTTTACCGTTGGCCACACACAGGCATACACAATACACGAACACATGCACAATACACAATACACATGTATTGTAGTTGTTTTTTTCCGTAACCTTTTTATTGTTACCGTAACACCGTAACTGGAGTAATAAAATCAGAACAAATACGGCGAATCCGTAACGGTTGGCATCTCTGCTCCCTCCCCCAGGCTTTACGTGGGTTTAAATGATAGGCCTATTTATTTGGTCAGGGACTGCTTCTTGAGGAGCTTCCTCTCGTTTCATAGCTTGTTTCGTGCAGCTTCCCTCAATGTTTTCATCTCCGAATCTGGGTATTGTGCTGCCACTTTTTCTATAGAACAAGAGAAGGGGGAAAACACAGACATATACACTTAGAAGGAAATGAAAGAAAGTCATGTTCAGCAATTTGGCAAGAACTGAATTTGTCATCACAAAACACAATGACCCTACAGTAAAAGCACAGTAGAAACTCTTGATAACAATGTCATTGGGACCTGAAGATTTTGCTTCTTATATCAGATCAGTAGTCAATAAACAATACAAAACAAAGCAATTTGATTTCATTCTGATTGGAGAAATAGCCTGTTATCTCATGTATTTCATTATAGCAGAATTCTTTGTATCGCGCTTCCACTCTACTCTAAGGCATAGTTTAATGACATTTGCTGAATGAAAATTGGGCTGATAGCTACAGCATAATTTTGACCACTAATCAGATTTCAAAAGCAAATGGCTTGAGAGAATCATCATTAATCAAGGAAACCTTGGGAACATATTTCCTTAATTCTTTCGCTGAAAAACGATGGCTCGCCACACCTCTCGCATGAATTTGGTGCAGGCATTTTGGCAAGTCTTATCTTGGTTAGACTAGGTAGATCTTTAATGTGTTTTGAGGTATAGCACTCTTCACTCCATGGGACCTCTGGCTTTATGTCCCATATCCCAAGGATGGAGAGTTTTACCGGTTGTACTCTACTGCAGTAGCTCACGGGAGAGGATGTTACACGTTTTAATTCATTTTTTTGGCATGAGCGGAGATCAAACCTGGGACCTCTGTTAGAGTAGGCAGGTGCGCTACCATTGAGGTAACTTGCCCAGCTTTGAAAGAATAGAGGCCCTTATTTACATCTAAGCTTTTTAAAGCTTAACCAGTTAAGCCCAATGTCATGAATTTGATTGAGTAGAATATGACATTGGGTCAAATCCCCATCAATATTTTCTACATGTCTTTTGGGTATGCTCAAAAAGGTAGGAAAAAATACACCCTATTCATTCTTGTAGTTTTTGAGAGGCCTGACTGGTGAAAAATAAACTATGAGGCCTGATTTCACAGAAAACTATTATTTTGAGGCAAGGTACAAATCTATTTATTGACTTACCGAACAGCTCTTCCATTTTACGTGGATTGATCTGTGGGCGTGCCTCCTGCCCTCCGTTAGCATTCGATGCCCCCCCCCCCCCCCCCCCCCATGTGAGGGTGAAAGTTTTTGTCATCGGGTCCTGGAGATACTTTGAAGCAGTGTTGGTGCCGGATGTCGTTGGTCGATTTTTCCCGTACTTAGGAGAGATGGGAACCTGCATTTAATAAGAAACATCACAGGGACTTTCATTTACTGCAATTAGTTCAACGTATAAAAAAGTATTAAATTTAAAAAACATTTCCATTTCCAAGAATGATGTAAATGGGTAAAATCAATTTGTCAATTACAAAATTATACTAGAATTCATAATCATAATAACAATCTCAATCAATAAATGTTAACCGCATTACAATTACCCTTCATAATAACAGTAAAAAGCTCTAATGATTATAACCTAAGGGGAAAAATTCTTGAAAAATAAAACTTACAGTGTGAGTTATCGATTTGGAAGATGGGGACGGTGACAAGGAGGATGATGTCATGGAGCTGGAGGACTGATGGACCGTCTGGTTGGTGTCTTTTATCTTCTGCAGAAGATTTGGTAGCTCTATATGAAAAAAAAAAGGAAACGTTAAAATATGTTACTGAATTTTGACATGGAGATAACCATGCCAATTAACACTGCCCACGGTCATCCCAGTCACTAATGATCATTTCTCACAATTTCCAGAAGATTGCAAAACAAACCTCCTCAATCCAGCGAACCGCTACTGTGCGTTTCGCCATATTTGAACGGGACTGCCAGATTGGTGATGTACATGTACATTGCGAGCTGGCTAATCAGCGATGTTGATTGGTCAATTACAATTTGCCAAGTATTGTTTTTCATTAAAAAAAAATATATATTATTGTATCACCAATATCGTGTGTTTCTATTATAAAAAAAATAAATATAGATTGGACATATTATTAGCATTGTCAAAATGTAATATAATGATGTTATATAAACAAATATGTTGGCCAAAGCTGTAAATATCCAAATTGGCAATTTTGCAATCAGCTGTATAGCGCATCCTACATAATACCCCATGCTTGGTATGTAGTATCTCCATCAGCCATTACAACTTGCCTAAACAATTATAACTCTTATATCTTCCATTTGCTACATGTATGTTCATTTACAAAGTTTATGGACTCGATCCTTCGTATGAGCAGTTCTCGCAAGTGTGGTTGGAAACAATCCGGGGTGAAGTGATCTGAACAAACAACATTATTTCTGTCATATTTGTGGGTTCTTATGCTAAATTTCTCCGATCTGAGCGCAGCTAGCCATTCTGCACATCTTTTTCGATCCTTCAATGGAGTCGGAATGCCAGAATAGTTCTTCCGTCTCGTCCTAGAAGAATGCAAAACAACATTTTTGTGTGTTATAAAATGGCAGATGAGCTAAGGTGCCAGCTCGCATGTGACGTCACCAAATCGATATTATCGGCAAAAAATGTAGTATCGTTAATGCCCCATGTACGTATTTTAAATATGGCGAAGGTGCGATTGGCGATACTACTGGTGTGCTTTCACTATCTCAATCGTTCAGGCAAACGTGTAGATATGGTCATTTGTGATAAGATAGTAGCAATCTAATGGAGTTAAATTATTACGGGGGCGGAATACCCCTTTAAAGGGACTTAGTAACATTGTCCACATCCTCAAAATCCAATTGGAATTCTAGCGGTTCCCTCATACATTGTTTTATTCGTATTAACAATAAAATCATAGGACCGGTTTGAGTTTTTCAAATTTCCCTTTCGTTAAAAAGATATTTACGATATCCTGGATATCGACACCAATGTCTACATAGCCATGAAACTTTGATCCGTCCCATTCGATGTGCTTTTTGATAGCCATCTCATATATCATGAGGGCACAGAAAACCTCACTGCCTTTCTTCTTGGCTTCCTCTGCCTTCAACTCGAGCGCTGAGAAAGATTCTTCAGTGAATCCTGGTTCTCCATTGCCTCTCGAGTACCACCTCTTGATGACAGATGGGTGAGAAAGGCCTAAGTCGAAGCATTTCCTCACATTCTTGTATGCTTTCGCACTATAAAAATGCAAAGTTAATGCAAACGCTCTCAGTGCTGGTGGATAAGACTTCCGACTCAGTTTACCACTCGACTTGTTTGCTACAATTCTGTTCATCAGGTGTGCTGGCACATCAGCAAAGGTCTTCAAAAGCATTTCTGCTGCATTGGCTGAAAGAAGATTTTTTTGTTCCTCAAGGTGTCCACAACTTCTTGAAGGTGAGCCACTTTTCTACTCAGTTGACGTGACTTTTGCTGCAGTGACTTAACCTTCTTCTGGAGATGAGCGATTTGGTCAACCGCTTCGTCTAGTCTTCTCTGAACTGTTGTAAGACTTTTTTATGTACCATTTTTTTCTCTTCCTTTCTTTCTTGTTCTATTTTTGCTCTTTGTTGCACTGAATGTGAGTGAATGATCCATCGGTCCTATTGTTACACCCGTCCCGAGGGAGGGTGGTTAATCACTAAAAACAGAAAGAGATGAAAAGATAAATCAGTACGGTTGCATTGGTTCCAAACAAAAGAATGGTAGCCAATAACCCCAGCCACAGTCTTATCTCTCCTCCAGCTCCAAGACTATTCCATTCCCAGGCGGGTCTATGTTTGTTTTAACTTGAGGGACCAAGTTTGTACAAAAGTAAAACTATTTGTAGCCAAATACTAATCTTTCATGACTATGAGTGGCTTAATACTATTCTTTCATGCTTGAAAGATAAAAAAATATAGGGGTAGCTATTTTACTTAGGCTATTACACCCACCCCTCCAAAATGTAATGTCTTCCACGACATTCTAACCTAAGGGAAGGTCAAACAAAATATCCAACCAATAAAATGTAAGTTGAGAAAAACTACATCTCTAATTAATCAATACAACATTGTGACATCTTTGTGAATGAACATTCACCATCGTTTACCCTACTGCAGGAGCACTATCTTTCAAAGAGAAACCAACTATTGAACATAGTTAAAACTGCCACTACTGACCCTTGGAGAATATCATAATGGACATTCGTATTTAGAAATTTCTAACATTTACTGTATCAGGTATACTCCAACTCTTTACCGTAACAATATCATCACAAGGTTCGGCCGTACCATGTGAATAATAACCAATCAAAATGATCGCATAACGAATGTCCTGATTACCGATTAAGTAATCGTCTTTGTCAGTTTGTGCCGATGTTGCTGAGAAGATCCTCTGAATAAATTTTGACCTGATAAAAGTACATAACCCTAAATATCAAATCTATTTCAACTGTTTTACACTGCAGTGTCTACTGTCTCTTGATACTCCTCAGCAAAACTAATCTCCTATCCTGCTCCTCGGTAACCGCGAATGAGCGACAATGTCCACGATATGAATAAATCTTGCTTCAGCGATGAGCATCCCCTTTAGCGACGCTGTTGAAGTGGCCCCCATCAGCGCGTCCTTCGGAACGACTTCGGTGGAGCGAGCCTCATCAGCGCGTTCCCAGTGCGATGTCGGTGGAGCGAGCCTCATCAGCGCGTCCCCAATGCGATGTCGGTGGAGCGAGCCTCATTAGCGCGTTCCCCATGCAATGTCGGTGGAGGGAACCCCGTCAGCGCTCCACTCATAGTAGTGATGGGATCACCACCCACGTCCGGACGTCATCGCTGGATGGCCATATTGGTGTACAGGATGTTGCTGATGAGCCTCATAGTACGGTCGGTGTGGTGCATAGGGAGGTCTTCCCAGCCAAGGTTGTTGGGTAGTTGGCTGCAGAGATTGGTAATCGAGACCCTGCTGTTGATAAAGGTAGGGGAAGGGTTGACATGGGAAATGGGGCGCATGATTAAGGTAATGATTAGGGAAGAGGTGACTTGCTGCTGGTGGTTGATGAAGGCTGGGTTGGGGGTCAGCTGGTAAGGCGTTGATTCCAGGGAAGGACTCCGAAGGGTTACCCATTGTTTCATACGAGAATAGTTGTGGAGGTCTCCGGGTTCGCCGTAAACTCCGCCTTTCCTCTATTTGGTCTGCTTCATCTGGCTCGAGAGGACCGTTGTCAGCCATGTCACCTTCTTCATTTGTACACACATTTTCAGGCACTATATTTTCCTCGGTGACCTCTCCGTCGACCCGTGTACCATCATCCAACAACTGTTGTTCTCCAGTCTCGTTTGTTTGTTCCTGGTAGACTGGGGCACCCTGGTCACGGTCACATGGTGGCTCCACGTCCTGTTCTTCCCTTCTGAACGGGTGGTTAATCACTAAAAACAGAAAGAGATGAGAAGATAAATCAGTATGGTTGCATTGGTTCCAAACAAAAGAATGGTTGCCAATAACCCCAGCCACAGTCTTATCTCTCCTCCAGCTCCAAGACTATTCCATTCCCAGGTGGGTCTATTTTTGTTTTAACTTGAGGGACCAAGTTTGTTCCAATTGGAATTCTAGCGGTTCCCTCATACATTGTTTTATTCGTATTAACAATAAAATCATAGGACCGGTTTCAGTTTTTCAAATTTCCCTTTCGTTAAAAAGATATTTACGATATCCTGGATATCGGCACCAATGTCTACATAGCCATGAAACTTTGATCCATCCCATTCGATGTGCTTTTTGATAGCCATCTCCTATATCATGAGGGCACAGAAAACCTCACTGCCTTTCTTCTTGGCTTCTTGCAAAGTTAATGCAAACGCTCTCAGTGCTGGTGGATAAGACTTCCGACTCAGTTTACCACTCGACTTGTTTGCTACAATTCTGTTCATCATGTCTGCTGGCACATCAGCAAAGGTCTTCGAAAGCATTTCTGCTGCATTGACTGAAAGAAGATTTTAGTTCCTCGAAGGTGTCCACAACTTCTTGCAGGTGAGCCACTTTTCTACTCAGTTGACGTGACTTTTGCTGCAGTGACTTAACCTTCTTCTGGAGATGATCGATTTGGTCAACCGCTTCGTCTAGTCTTCTCTGAACTGTTATAGGACTTTGCATGGTTGAATAACAATGATCAGCAAAGACGCAAGACAACTTGGGTGACTCTGGTGTGGCTGCGGTTTCTTCGGCCTCGGGTTTGGTCAATGGATTGACAAATTTTCGCTCCTTTGGTGGCTTTCTGGCAGGTTTCTTGATCTGAAAGGAAAAGAAGAAAATAATATCATTAAAAACTGAAGAAGTCAACCTTGAAAATATATTCATGGAAGCAAATTCAAAGGTACAGAAGATGAAAGGAATGCATACATATGTGTAACCTATATACCTTTTGTAGGTGCTCTGGAAACTTGAAAATAGTCGGAACTGCGTCTCCCTTCAGGTGGGTTGTTTTGCCAGCGTGGTCAAAGCACTCTGCTTCAAAGTGGTCTAAACACAGGACTGACTTGCGGCTTGGCACCCATCTATCCCACCTTATTTATGTTCACCATCCATGCTTGAGTTAAGCAATGATCACACTGTCTTGTCTGTGCTCCTGTCTCTTCAAAATAATAATGGGTAGGTACAGACTATTTGGAGCAAGACAAATAATACTTTTAGAAACTACAGATACAAATATTTATGTACCATTTTTTTTCTCTTCCTTTCTTTCTTTTTCTATTTTTGCTCTTCGTTGCACTGAATGTGAGTGGATGATCCATCGATCCTATATTATCTTATGTATCAAATTTTGAGATTGATAATTTTTTTTTTTTTAATGATCAGCATTGTGAAATGGGTGATTTTTGCTTTTTCAGGAAAATTCTTGGATTAAAACAGCATAATTTGCACTCTACTGTAGTCTCTACTGTAGATCTACTTGTAGATTTATTTTTAGTGTAGATCAACCCTTTGTTAAGATGGGTCCTATCCTAATAATCACCACGAAGAGCCAAGAAGACATGAACAACTGCGAAGAAGCGGAGAAGTAGGGAAACCGCAAAAGGACCTCCCCCTTTCTTTCTGTATTTCCTTCTCTCTGCATGCTTTACAGTGCACTGTCAGTGCTGCCGTATCGCCATTGGTACGAGTTACAAGTTTGTGCAAGTCCAATTTTCCAATAACTATGTGTGTGTTCATTATCCCAGTGGACCTTCGCTATATGGGTTTGTTGCACTGCATAGCTTGCAGGCGAATCTGTTTTAAATTTGTTTAGAAAAGATATCCTATACTTTACTGTTCTTTCCCATATTTCCAAAACTCTGATTGCCAGACGAGTAATTTAATAATATTTCGATCCGAGATATACATGTACATTTTAGTAACTAAGATTGCCAGATGAGTAGATAACCATCAACAATTTAAATATATTTCTGTTACCAGGTATTCTATCTAGAGAGAGATACAGCTATTAAAAGGTTCGATAATGATCTACTCAAAAGAAACTTTGCTGTAAACTTAGTAAACATGAATTCATGAATTTTGATGGTGAGTTTTTTTCTAGTTCGACCACATCCCAAATAATTGAAATTTTTGTTCAAAACAGGCTGGCAAAAAGAACAAAACTTGCAGATTTGTCTTTTTTTCATAGAGAAACATCAGCATGATGCATTATTTTACAATTGTTCTGATATTTTTACTTTAATTCAAGAAACTTGTGAAAGTGTGCCCATTCCCATCCCACATACTGTACACACATATCAAACCTTCATACATTGTTTTGCTGTTGTGAGCAAATTATCTTTATTACCAAAAAATAAACAAAACATAGAAATTTGCCTTTTATAGTCTGAATTTCGTAAACAAACTACATGTAGTAGCCAAGGTAAAAATCACATGTAAGACGGTCATGAAAATGGATTATTATGGAATTCACTCACTCCAGAAGTGAAATATTCACCAACTAATCAGCAGATGGGATGTAAAAGTAAGATATGACCATCATGGTATTCCTGTGCTGAAAGAGATTTGCAGAGAAATGTCACTTAATTGTTATAAATGGTCTGTATAGCCTGCATGTTAATAGTGCCAGTAAACGATCGTCAATCATGATGCGAAGGCTCCCTGAATCCTGTATATGAGTCTGAAGGGAAGGTTGTCCTATCCATCGTTACGGCGCAGGATGGTAGTGGCACTCTCACCTGGCGCCCCAGATAACCCCAACACCACCGTGCCAGTTGCCTATAGGCAACATGTTTGTTTCTCCTGGGAAAAGAAAAAAAGAACAATAGAAAGAGAAGAGAAAAGTTTGTGAGAAATGGTATACAAAAATCTGATTGAATGCAATGTGCAATATACAAGGTCTTTGATAAGTACATACACTGTATATATCAGGCATGGTTAAAAGCACATTTACAATCTTTAAAAAGTCCAACCTACTCATTAACTGCTGCGTTCATTTTCGCATCCTTGCCGTACTGTTGGCAGAACTGATAGTATGCCGTCTCCAGCACATACATGTATGCATCAAGGCACACCGTCCTAAATCCTGGGTGTTCTGATGCAGTCCAGGGTCTCCTCGTAAAAGAGTCCACCTTCTCCACCACCTGCAGGATCTCCTTGCAACATGTGGATTCTTTCACCGTCGGCATGGCCGAGCAGCCTCCAGCACATGAACACCTGCAAATTGTAGAAATGTGCAAATTGATAGCTTATTTATACCGCTTTACAGCAAATTAGTTAAGTTTAAACTTTTGCCATACTATTGCAGTTTAGTGTTTGAAGCTTGAGCAAGCCTCTAAATGCTGCTTCACAATATCTTTATTATTGTCAGTCCTATCATTTTAGTACTTCATATTATATGTCTGTTGCAGCGTAGCAGCAGCGAAGCCCCTTGTAGTTGTAGGGGTGCGCTGGCCTGTGCCCCGGCCGGCAAGCCCAGGCCGACTGCGCTCGATCAAGCTGCCATGCAACGGGCACGGGTAACTATAAAGCAGTAATACAGTATTAATTTGCTCAGGGCCTAAAATATCCAGTATCCGATTATGCCCATGCTTATTTTCTATCCAACGATCAGTAATAAATAACCGAATAAGCAGTTAATACCTTACGATAATATCATCATAAATTGTAAAATTAAACTCACCAACTGTTGTTTCCAATCCTATTTTCCGGGTCTGCCTGCTGGTACTCGGGAGCTTTAACACGATCGCCAGTACGCGTATCCGCCGAGGCTACGGGTTCAAATTAGTACGGCTGTACATCCGCTGGAGCTGCAGCTGCATCGCCATCTTGTTAAAGATCGTCTTCTTCCTCCTCAAAATCTGACAATTCAGCATCATGACGTAGTCATGCTCGCTATCACTACCTGATACATCCGAATTAAATTCATCCATTGAGAATTACATTTATTTGCTAATCACTAAACAATTATCCTTGAGTACTTTTAATAGCGAGAACATGTAACATACAATGCGAGCTGTGAGAATGTAAACAACGCTGGCTCCTGCAATGACGTCACAGACCTTTACGTAATTTATTCTGACTAGACGCTGCTCTTGTGCAAATTTTATGGGGCGTTCCCGATAGAGATATTGAAGTTAGGTTTTTTTTATCCATTTTTTTCGAAGAAAAAACTCTTGTCATTATTGAATTCTGCGTGAAAAACTGTGTAAGAGTGTTTAAAAGCCACTTTAATCACTATCACTGTGACTAGAATACAACACAGCATTTGCGAACTCATTGACCGACCATACATCCGATTCATTCTCAGATTCAAACTCAAGAGTCATTGTCTCTGGCTTCACTCTGTCCAGGAAGTACATATTCACTTCTCTCTAGTGCAGTTAGATATATCTCCCAAGCTCTATTGCAAATGTCAGCACTTGAGAAAGAATATCGTTGGGAGAATTCCATCTCTGTCAACATCACAGTGCTTTCTCGAACAATTTTCTGTATTGTTGATTCGGGAAGGCCACTCGCAATGTCTTTACCACTGTACAGGTGATCTGGATTTGTTGACACTAGCGTGTCATGGTACTCCTCCAGAGACAACTGCAGCTTGTCAACTTGTGCTGATGTTGGAATGTGGACAGGGAATTCCGATATCTTGACATTGGTCTGACAGTCGATTCGAGCCAAACTTTCCATACGTGGAACTGCCGCATCACATTTGCCCCCTCTACACTTGCACGTTGACGCACAGACATCACAACATAAATGTTTCTCGAGCTCGTTGTGCTTGGAAGATGGCATGAAACTATCCAAGATGCTTGTCTTCTACATCTATCTCCTCGAAGGAACATCACCATCGCTTTTGAAGATGAACGTCCTACAGCATCATCTGGATACGTGAGGATAATTGCAGTGCTGCCATTTGAAGGTAGTCCTCCAGATCGCTAAGCTTTCCTACCAGAATTGCTATGTGGGTGTTTTTAACATCCACACCCATACCGAACGCGATTGTTGCAATTAGGATCCGTATTTATTTTGTCCATCAGGGTCGGCAAAATCTTGCAGAACCCTTTCCTGCACATCTGCCTCTGTGTTGGTGTGATATATTTCAAAGAATGTGTGACAAATCTTAGGAGTTAACGAACAGAACATGGCATACAATTCAGCAGCTTCTTTCCTCGACTGACAGTACAATATCGTCCGATCTGTCTTTTCCCGTTTTGCTGTGACCTCATTGACAAGAAACTCCAATGACGTGTCAAAGTCCCTATTGGTCATGTGAAGGGCAGCATGCTTGATGTTGGGTTTGTCGGGCGATTCAACCACGGTCTCATAGTTCCTCATGCCCAATTCTGCTGCCACTTTTGCCCGGACATCCATGGAGGCTGTTGCTGTCATTGCAACAACTGGCACGGTTGGGAGGGTTGATTGCAGTTCAGCCAGGTGTCCGTAACTTGATCTGAATGCTTGCGTCTTTCCTGACGACTGGCCCCTGTAATTAAAAATAAACGTATATAGCTTTGATAATGCTTTATTAAATTGTATTTGGTAAACACATGTTCCCCCCCCCCCCCCCCCCCCATACACAGTTCTTTTTTTTAAACTGTCTTTTTATACAATTATGCATTTGCAAATATATTTTCAGTTATTTAATAATGTATGTATAATGGTACATCTAACGTTGGCTTGGAATAATGAACTTACAAGACTATAGCTCTGGGTTTAGCAAAACCCTGCACTTGTCGGTAAGTCATGTTTTGAAGAAATCGGCATTTTAAAGGGATAGTTGAGTACAGTCGAATCACATCAATTATACATGATAGAAATATACATAACAATGATCATTTGTATATTCGCTAATTGTTGTAAGCGTCCAATACAGTGGATTCACATCAATTTGACATGTTAGAAATATAAAACAATGATCATTTGTAGATTCGCTAATTGTTGTAAGCGTCCAATCCAGTACATTCTCTTCAATTATACATGATAGAAATGTATTTAACAATGATCATGTGTAGATTTGCTAATTGTTGCTTATTTGTAGATTCGCTAATTGTACACTACAAATATTCACTTATTACTAATAACTGCTGCCTTAATCACTATCACTGTGACTAGAATACAACACGGCATTTGCGAACATCATTCTCAGATTCAAACTCAGAGTCATTGTCTCTGGCTTCACTCTGTTCACTTCTCTCTAGTGCAGTTAGATATATCTCCCAAGCCCTATTGCAAATGTCAGCACTTGAGAAAGAATATCGTTGGGAGAATTCCATCACAGTGCTTTCTCGAACAATTTTCTGTATTGTTGATTCGGGAAGGCCACTCGCAAAATCTTTACCACTGTACAGCTGATCTGGATTTGTTGACACTAGCGTGTCACGGTACTCCTCCAGGGACAACTGCAGCTTGTCAACTTGTGCTGGTGTTGGAATGTGGACAGGGAATTCCGATATCTTGACATTGGTCTGACAGTCACTTCGAGCCAAACTTTCCATACGTGGAACTGCCGCATCACATTTGCCCCCTCTACACTTGCACGTTGACGCACAGGCATCACAACATAAATGTTTCTCGAGCTTGTGCTTGGAAGATGAAGTCTTCTACATCTATCTCCTCGAAGGAACATCGCCATCGCTTTTGAAGATGAACGTCCTACAGCATCACCTGGATACGTGAGGATAATTGCAGTGTTGAATTTACCATCTCGGCCAATTCGTCCTGCCATTTGAAGGTAGTCCTCCAGATCGCTAAGCTTTCCTACCAGAATTGCTATGTGGGTGTTTTTAACATCCACACCCATACCGAACGCGATTGTTGCAATTAGGATCCGTATTTACTTTGTCCATCAGGGTCGGCAAAATCTTGCAGAACCCTTTCCTGCACATCAGCCTCTGTGTTGGTGTGATACATTTCACAGAATATGTGACAAATCTTAGGTGATAATGAACAGAACATGGCATACAATTCAGCAGCTACTTTCCTCAACTGACAGTACAATATCGTCCGATCTGTCTTTTCCCATTTTGCTGTGACCTCATTGACAAGAAACTCCAATGACGTGTAAAAGTCCCTATTGGTCATGTGAAGGGCAGCACCCTTGTTGCATTTGACACCTTCATATTGTTGAAATGAGTTGGTGTTAGAGCAGTCATGTTGAGCTTTGAAGCAAGTTTGAGTTCCAAATCTTCCTGGAAGTTCGCTAGGTCCTTCAGCGGCCGTGATTTGCAACCGTCTCATCAGTCGAAAGAGTGAATGCTTGACCATTCACAAGGGCAGACTTGATATTCTTAAAAAGATGTGAAACATCTGCTAGGAAGTGAAGCCACTTTGCTGGGTCCTGTGGATGTGGAATTTTGCTTTTAGCTGGCGCCTTCCTTTTGCATTTTTCCTCTGGTTTTTGGTACGCCCACTTTGTCAGCAGCTGACGTCACGGTGTGCCAAAAAGAGTAGAATTCATTGCGCTTGTCGGCAAGAGTCTTAACAGTTGTTGCTGCACAGTCTTGGCCCTCTGCTGCAGAAATGTCGTGTTTCTGAAGAGTTCTGCTAAGATTGCTAGTAGACAGGATAATTCGTTACTTTGGTCCTCTCTCACTGCCCAATACCTGCATCTCCAGAGATGACATTTATCAGGAACGTTATGAGGTCAGGTGCAATATCTTCATCTATTGGATTCATCGCAAGATCTTTGGGTGCGGGAGGCCAGGAAATGGGCTCAGACTTCTTGAATGCATCCTTGATTTTTGCACGAAGGAGCAAGGCCACATCTTCAAATTTGTCTTTGTACCCAAGTCTATACGCATTGGTCACTGCATCTTTGATTGAGATACTGGCACCGTAGACGAGGTTTTAGGCTATACATCATTGGTCACCTGGATCAATCTTGGCAAAGGAGATTGACTTATGAATATTGTGCTTGTCAAGTCAATGTTTTCAGTTTTTTAACTCCTATGTAATGGATTGGGGTAGCCATTTCTTTCCAATTATGCAACATACAAGATACGGAGGGTTGACAGTTGTACTATCTCATGTTCTTCTGTGTATTTTTGGCATGAACTTACCACAACAGATTTGTTCTTAGCCTTGTCCATGTGGTTGTGTGGAATTCTTCTTGCAAGTCCCTCCAGATCTGCCTTCAGGGAAGGAAAATGATCTGTGCATGCAGCACTGACCACTCGTGTTTCCGCATTATGTTGTCCCTTGCATCAGGCAAGAAGATGTCTGGCTGGATGTCTTTAAGCTCAGGGATTGTGTGCTCACTTGTCTTGTGATACGTGGATACTCTGTGTTGCACGGCCATCATGTGAGCCATGTGGAAGTCTCTGCCATAATTGGTATATGTTGGGTGGAACGCGTGTACCATTAGGTCCACATTGTCCATCCCCATCTGGAATCCTGCATCTACTCTGGTCTCATAGTGTCTCTGCACACCCTCTAGATCCAGCTTTCTCTCCTTCTCGTTTCCCTCATGCACTGCCTTCCCCCAATCCTTCACACTTTTGTCAAAGTCCATTCCAAGCCTGCTCAGCCAGGCTTCACAGGTGAGTCCTTGTTGACGATGTGTTGTTTGATACAAGACTGTAACCCCCTTGTATTAAGCCATGCAAATGTTGATTTCTTTATGCCAGCAGCTTTGAGCGTTAGGCTGTTCATTGTTTGTGTGAAGTGACGTCCCCACAAATATGTGAACCATTTCTCACAGGCCCACAAACATGCAAGTGCTTCCTTCTCACCAACAGAATAGTTGCGTTTAGCACTAGTCAATGTTCTGGATGCAAAAGCAACCAGGAACTCGTGTCCATTCTTGACAACAGTGTTCATCTGTTGATTTTTGCAGTTCAGCATGGCGCTGGCTGCTGTCATCATTCTGTGAATAGCCGTCTCTTGGCAATATTCTTTTTCTCCAATGTTCTGTCACTGATTGATGCAGAATGAAGGAATGATAACAACAGGCCTGCCTTCTCCTCTAACTCACCTTCTGCTTCTGCATACTGAAGCTTCTCAAAGCTTTGGTTGACGACCCTCTGAATTATGACTTCTCATTGGCCTTGCTGAGATCGTCCGTCTCTTTCTTAATTTTTGACAATGCAAGACCATGCATCTGCTCCCTTGTAGCCTCCATCCTTAGAGCATTCTTTACTGCTGCCATTGTATCCCCTATGTATACTGCATCCTCGGCAGGGGTCCATTCTATTGAGACAGGTCGTGTCACTGATCTTCCGTCTCTACTTATTGAAATATCTCCCCAACACAAACAGAATGTGTGCAGAGTCGAATGTTGTATGGCAGGTTCTTCTCCATCTCTGCTTTGTGACGTAGCAGATCTATTAAAAGATCATGACAATCGCATGAAATAGAATTACTTTTCTTCTGTTCAAATCTCACTGATTTAAGTCTCTGCCTTTGTTATTCCAGCATTATAAAAAAGAGAAAACATATGGCAAGGCTGAAATCATTTTATGTTTTAATATTACTTACTTCATAATGATATTTGTATTATAATTATTTGATGATTAAATTGAAAAGGGATTTTTAAAGTAAATATGAAACAAACATAATCACCTGTTTTGCTTGTATCGTTGGCCTTGGGTAGCTCAGTATCTTGTTCTGCAAAGGGAACATTGCTTAATTCAAGCAATTCGCCGTCGACATGAAATGTTATGATGTCTTCTTGCATTTGACCGTCACCTGTTGCGCCAGCCGACGGTGGCAATATAAATATTCTGCTGCGCTTATGACACTTTATATATTACTATTATACTGACTACTAACTAACGGGCATTCACCCCACAACTAGTATCACACACCCACCTGTTCCGTCTCACTCGCTGTGTCACCACTGCTCGCACAGTCTCACGACCGTATCTCCGGCGTAGTGGCTGGCTGGCCTCCGTACTGGGCTTTGTCCGAGGGATCCCGGGTCGAATTCGCCTTCCAAATCCTAACCCTACCCTAACTGGCACTCAAAACCCCAATACCAAAAAGCCCTAAGCAAAACCACCTACTGCGATCGAACGGCAGCAAAAGATGACAACTGGAGTTAAACTGGACAACGAATTCCAACTTCAAACACGATTAACTTCTCGCACCGATTTCCTAACTATCTCTGACTCTATATATCGACTAGTCATGGCTGGCTCTAGCGAAGGCTTGGTGGGAGGTGCATAATCCTCGTCATACCATTTACAGAATGCTGCAAGTGGAACATTGTCAGAGTCCATGTCTGAGCCAGAGCTAGACTCAGATTCATCCATTGAATGTGTTGATTCATTCTCAAGTTCACTTTCGATACCGATGTCAAGAACAGTACCTCTCCATATCTCCTTGCCCCACCGCATGCAAACTACATCATTGATGTCAAAAATACCATCTGAGCCAATCAGATCTCCGGCGCGCACAACATTCTTTTCTTTAGTTCTTTCCCACTGCACCATCAAATCGGTGTCTGGATGAAGGAGTGGCATTGTGGAAGTTTCAATTGTAGCTGTGCCTGTGTCCTCTGAAACTAAAGACAAAAAGAATAAAGCAATTAATATAAAATTGTCTAGCAAACAAATATATTTTGAAAGATTATAAGAATGGAGACTTACTAACAAAAATTTGGTATGATGGAAGTAGATCAATTGTCTCGCTATCATCCCAAATCAATACTTACTCCCGGCTCAATCTCAAGACGCATCAAATGATCTTATATCCATAATAATAATATTGACTAATTAATTAGCCTATCAGGGCGGTCCACGAATACACATTCCCGCCAAGGGGCAACGCCCCCCGCCCGTCGCCCGTAATAGGCTATTACTACCCATTCCTAACAACCGCCAATGCGAGAGAAAGAACTCTCTCATCGATTCAATGGGTTCATTATATGTGTCCAACATCAACAACCCACTATACGTGTATACTTATTGGGGAGAGGGGTGCCAGCATCTACGCCCCGGTAGGCCCTGCGAAAGTTCATTCCCCTGCCCATACGGGGGGGGGGGGGGGGGGGGTAGAGGCAGGTGGTTGACTTGCTTCGGAGCCAAACAAATGATATAGTGTTCGATCACTGTAAGTGTAGGGACTCCGACTTCTCGCGTAATCTAGTCCAAATGTCCCCAAAGTACCGCCTCTCCCAACTCGACAGCCGCCGCAGGGTGACCTCGGGTTGAGCGTTCGCCAGGTGTCTTGTCTGGCCACTTGAGCACCAAACTGCGAATGATAGACCAAACAGAAGAGAACGAGAAGCGAAGTATCTGCGACCATGGGCAGGGGATCAATTGAGGGGGGGGGGGTAGAACATAAAGCAAGAGAGGGGGATAACTACTTTTCAGGGGGAGGGTTGGACGGTGTGGGGGTTCTCACCTCCCACTTCTTTATAGTCCACCAACTGAGGGCCCCATATGACATACCATCTCTGTCCCAAAATGACAACAATTCCTTATCCAATCGAATATACCTCCTATAACTATCAGACGCCCATCGCCCCATGCACTGAATATGCCCTTCAGGGATACCCATCATTGCCGCTGACGTAGCCGCACCAATACGAAAGGAATGTGACGCAAATAATCACACGGGCAAATCCACATATTTTATACATCGTTTCAAAGCCAAATTAAAATCGTGGCGGACCAGGGGGGTCCCATCGAACCTCACAAGGAACGCCTCCTCGCTGCGCGGCCTTGCTGCAATATACCCTCTTGTAGCTTGCACTGGGCATGTAGTTAAACCGTTACTACGCAACACAATGTAACAGCCGGCGCCTCTCTGGTCTGTCTTAGATGCACGAATATGCAACCTAATCCCGTCCCCCTGGCGAATCACTTGCACATTGCCCAAACTAAGCGTGGGGGCGTGGCCACGGGATTTCACAGGGAATTCGCCCACTCGGAGAAATGCAAAAAATGCGAGCAAAAATGCTGCCCGGAACATCAAAGCATCGTATGTCGATACGCATACATGCGGCAGTGCCTTTAATAGGCGCGCCAGCACTGAAAGGGTTATGGGGCAGCGCACGTCTTGGGATTGACGACCCCGTCTACAGCCTTCTAGCAATCGCTTCACTATAAAGCTACGAGTTACGTCATGCAAGCCTTTGGACTGAATATAGAAAGAGAGTCCCGCAATGTACCTATGGTACCAGCGGCTTGCCATTCAATGACAAAAACGAAATATATTGCACTACCTCCTCTAACGTAGGGTCTGAATTGCAAGAATACCGGTATGCTACCCGGAAGCGCTGGAAAGATCCCAAGCACGTGAGAGTTGCAGCAGCCGGTCCTTCTCTAGAATAAGCGCTCCCACAGGCAGTGTGGCAGGGGGGTCTCGCGTTGGTCTGCGTATAGTGCCAACACATGGAATCTGGCCATCAGGAATGGGCTCGGCGTTTCCTTTGTCCTCGCTAGCGGATGGTTTCTTAGGTCCTGTTCGTCCACACCGTGGCCTCGCCGGGGTGGTCCGTACTCCGGTCTTAGCCCGCACCTTCGGCATACTGGTGCTCGTTGAATAATATCAAATTTATAATGCTTGTCCATCTAAAAAGTCCAAACTTCTCCACACAAAACTCCAATGGTTAAGATCAAGCCAAGAATACCAATAACCTTAATTATTCCTCGCTTGTCGCCACAAAGTGTCAAACACTGCTCCTAACAGTTCAATGGACCAAAAATTCTAACGGAATTGGAGCAAAAATTATAACGGGAACTTCAAACAGAATCCCGTTACGTGTTGTTTCGACCAATAAACCCCTCCAAGTGACTATAATTCCTTCTCCCCCAAATTTTCCAATCCCACTAGGTCAGTTCCTGGCTGACCCTTCGTCGACCCCCCCGCCCCGCCACCTCGCCAGAAGGATGACGGAATAGTAAATAGTTTTAACAGCTTCTGTGCCGTCTTTGTGAAAACGAATTAACAATGATCATGTGTAGATTTGCTAATTGTTGTAAGCGTCCGATTCAGTAGAATCACATCAATTTAACATTATAGAAATATACATAACAATGATCATTTGTAGATTCGCTAATTGTAAACTACAAATATGCACTTATTACTATTAACTGCTGCCTTAATCACTATCACTGTGACTAGAATACAACACAGCATTTGCTAACTCATTACCCGACCATACATCTGATTCATTCTCAGATTCAAACTCATTGTCATTGTCTCTGACTTCACTCTGTCCAGGAAGTACATATTCACTTCTCTCTAGTGCAGTTAGATATATCTCCCAAGCTCTATTGCAAATGTCAGCACTTGAGAAAGAATATCGTTGGGAGAATTCCATCTCTGTCAACATCACAGTGCTTTCTCGAAAAATTTTCTGTACTGTTGATTCTGGAAGGCCACTTGCAAAGTCTTTACTACTGTACAGGTGATCTGGATTTGTTGACACTAGCGTGTCACGGTACTCCTCCAGGGACAACTGCAGCTTGTCAACTTGTGCTGATGTTGGAATGTGGACAGGGAATTCCGATATCTTGACATTGGTCTGACAGTCGCTTCGAGCCAAACTTTCCATACGTGGAACTGCCGCATCACATTTGCTCCTTCTACACTGGGTCCTGTGGATGTGGAATTTTGCTTTTAGTTGGCACCTTCCTTTTGCATTTTCCTCTGGTTTGTCTACGCCCACTTTGTCAGCAGCTGACGTCACGGTGTGCCAAAAAGAGTAGAATTCATTGCGCTTGTCGGCAAGAGTCTTAACCCTAATCCCATTGGGTTATTTTGATCACTCGAGTCCATTAGGGGGGGGCCTTTTAGGCCCCCCCCTCAAATCTCGGCAACGAATCGACCGATTGACTTGAAAATTGGCACATACGTAAAACAAGTCGAGTAGAATAAGAATTTTTAAAAAAATAAAAAAAATTGAACATTTTTTAAATTTTTTATAATTAATTACAATTTTGAATATACAAATTTTTGACGAATTTGGGGAAAATTTGGATTTTCATCTAAAATCAAGAGAAATTACAGGATTTCTTCAGGTTTTCTGTAAAAAATTTCTTTTGAGTATCTCAATGATAAATATGAAGTTTCAAATCTTCATGTTTTTAGAAAAGCTCGAGAAATAAGGATATTTCCTTATTTCTTTTGTATTTCATTGTTTTTATTCTTATGTATTTTAATGTTTTTTTTTGTTTTTTTGTTTTTTTTTTAAGTAGAATTTATCTCTGAAGTGTATGAATTAAACTAATAACAAAGCAATAATCAAAATTATGATTCAATGTAACAATTATAACAGATTTGGAGTTTACATGGCATCGGATATATGAATTACATAGAAACCTGTACAAAAATTGCATTTTATTGTGACGCCTGAGCAATTATCCACCTCTAAAATCAGTTCTACAAGTCCGACCGGGGTGAATTATATATCAAAACATGCGGGAGACTTGAGAGAAAAAAGTCATGAAGTTTGAACGTGAAATTCCAATCGGTCTAGATGCACGTCAAAAAAAACGACAGGGGGGGGCCTAAAAGGCCCCCCCCTAATGGGATTAGGGTTAAAGGAGAAGGAACTCCTAGCCTTTTGACTTACTGGATGTGATGAGAGCATAACTCCTGTCATTTCTAGTCACTTATTTCCTCATGAATATTCCCAATAATGAAAATAATCAATATTTGATGGACCACTGTCGTCTTCTTTCAATGCCCACAGTAGGCGGCCATTTCTTCAACTTCTCGCGGTGAAATGACGTGTCAGGCGGAGAACACAATAGCGGGTTACGATAATGCTATTGGGCAATTCCACCATAACGGAATTACATTCAGAGACGTTTTTTGCTCATTATTTCATTCCCTGCGCAATATTCTCATGACTTAAGTAAATTTTGATACCTATATAAGTTGTACGGGTAACCAGGCTACAACATGATAGGGAAATGGTTTTATATCTTCCATGTGTTGTTGCACACTAGACCAATATGTGTGACCGTAACGGAATTACCGGAGAATGGAGTTTTTTTTTTGCTACAAGTTTGCGTTGAGTTTCTCTGAAATATAAGACACTTTGAAACTGATTTTATGTATTTTTTGTATCTTGATAATGTCAACTTCATTTTGGAACAAGTACGTGCATAAACAACACAATGATAAGTTCACAAATTCACTTTTTTGAAAAAAGACCACTGTAACGGAATTACACAAATTTGTAACGGAATTACATCTCTGAAAGTTACAAGGAAAACTCAATTATTTTGCACTCAACTTTTCTTACATGCTAATGCAAACATCAAGGCTATCTAGTACTTGAATATAAACCATAATTTGACATATCTGTAAAGCAATTTTTGAACTTGTTATGTGTAAAATAAATGAAAATATGGCCAAAATACAAATAAGAGTGAAATTTGAAAAAAATATTGCTAAACTCCAGCTTTATTTCGGTTTATTTTCAGCTTTATATTAGTAGGCAAGAAATTAAAAAGGATTGCATCAATTAAATGAAAGAAAAATCCTAGAAACTATGTCCACTAAAGTGTGTAACGGAATTACACAACTTAAGCAGTGGGATCAACTTTTCCACAAATCGGTACATGAACAACAAAAAATTCACATTTTAGCTTCAATACTTTTCAAAAATCAATAATTTGACAATAATAACCATATTTGAAGTAAAAAATAGCAAAATTTTTGAATTTTTCCTTTACTTCAAGAAAAATGGTTAAATTGTGAAAAAAAACCCAAAGTAAAAAAAAAAAAAAGTACCTACATTATGTGACATGCTAAAGAACTGCACATCATCAATATCAAGAAACATTTAAACAATTTAAAATCACAAACAGGTCAAATAATTCAACTTTCAATGCTATAAAGCCTCGTAAACTTCCTGAATATTGGAAATCTGTGTGAATGGAAATGCATTGTGAATGGGCAATTCCACTGTTACAGAATGACATATAAGTGATTTTTAGCTCTGTTTTCTTAATCATATTTAAAATTCCTTTCACTTCCACAGTTTTTACAACTTTAATAACTGGCAGGGGTACTAGAGGTACAAATCTATAACACTGTAGCGTCAGGAGACCAAAATACAATCATAACGGAAAGGGGTCTTTTATTCAACACTAACTTTGTAATGATTTTCTGCAAAAGCTACCACAAAAAAATCTTCATTGGTAATAAAAACTTATCATTCAAGTTACAAACTTGAATTTGGTACATCTTTTTTCCAGAAATGATCTATTTTAACCTCTGAAATTACCTTAAGACAAACGAATGTCACTGTAACGGAATTACGCCTGTGAAATCCACCCATGAATCCACCCATGAAAATGCAATTTCTTGGTTACATTTTTCTGCGTACAGTCTATAGTAAAGAATTTGTATGCATTGTTAATTTGTATGCATTGTTAAACAATGTATGCATTGTTAAACTCTTACATAAGGACCAGAACAAATCCTGAATTTATGTGCGTGCGTAACAGAATTACAAACAAATCGAGATTTGTTATATAAACTCTTGTTATATTCTAAAATTATTCTTTTAAAAAATTCATCCTAAAGTGATCTTAATTTACTCTCAAATCAATTTAGAATGCGTTTTCATTCATTTCATGAAATACATGTACGGATATAAACATGTATGATCCAAATACAAAAAGTTAGCATAAAATATAAAAATCAAATTGCAAAAAATGAAAGACACCTTTAGGAATTCCCATTTGAAAATGCAAATACTTTGTACATCTTCTTTGATCTGCATACAGAAGCACACTGAACACTCAATGAATTCTGACTTTATGATAATGAATAAAACATATCTTAGCCTATATTATGTAGTTTTGAATATCTTGAAGCCTATTCTGTATTTATGTTTGATTATATATGCTTCAGTTTAATACAAATTTACATAATTAATGGTGAGTTATGAGCCCTTAACTGATCAATGATATTCAAATCTACATACAAAATTATTAATATTAAATCTCCTTGAAAGTTGAAGGTATGATTTATATCTTAAAATACATCAATGTAAATTAATGTGAGAAAATAAATGTAGAACCAGTGTCATACTAATTACTGGATATTTTAAAATTTTTGTTATTGTTTTCGTTTTTCCCTTTCTAAAGTACAAACATGAATCTGCTGCATCTTCATAATTTCAGTCAAGTGGGTCTTGCTGGAAACTAATTTAATGATAGAACATTATCATCTCTATTATGTTCATGGAGAAATTAGAGAAATTATCTATCGTGTATCAATTTAGTTAAATCACCATTGATGCAATATGAAGCATGTGAGGTAATGAGTCACATAAAGTAACATTGTACAGTACATGTATGTATAATGACTTATTGTCTACAGGGCTACAGTTCATGCTATTTAAAGGGTATTTCTACATTCAGAACAAGAAAAAATGTTATTTTCAGCAATATCATTCAATACCTTACAAACCATGTGCATGTAATTCCGTTACGTAACGGAATTACTAATACTGTTACGCCATTTTTGGAAAAAGTAGTGACATTATTTCAGAAAATTATGTTGGAAGTTCTTAGGACTATGGTGAAGGAAGAGAATTCACAATGACATGACTAAAGAACAAGTAATAAGATATTGAGAAAAACTTAAAACGTTTTATCGTAACGGAATTACGATCAAATGTGCATAGATTTTAAAAATTTCTCAAAAAAATATGCAATGAAGTTACTGCCCATGCTTTACAATTTGTGATTGTTACAACATCGTATGGAAAATATGAGAAAATGAGCAGAAACAGTCATTGAATTAAAAGATTCACTTTATTTTCACAAAATGAAGCTGATTTATGAATAAAAGGTCATAAATTTCTGTTCAATTCAAGCAGAAATATTTGAAAAACCAATCGAGCTATATACAAACGGTTTTCAGTTTCCTAAAATTCAAGTTTTCCTCTATTGATAACAGTTTGATTTAGGGAAGATTGCTCAACTTTGAGATGTGGTGTTTTTGCCTTCTCTCATACGGAATTGCCCTATTGTGTTCTCCGCCTGACACGTCATTTCACCGCGAGAAGTTGAAGAAATGGCCGCCTCCTGTGGGCATTGAAAGCAGACGACAGTGGTCCATGAAATATTGATTATTTTTGTTATCGGGAATATTCATGAGGAAATAAGTGACTAGCAATGATAGTAGTTATGCTCTCATCACATCCAGTAAGTCAAAAGGCTAGGGGGTCCTTCCCCTTTAACAGTTGTTGCTGCACAGTCTTGGCCCTCTGCTGCAGAAATGTTGTGTTTCTGAAGAGTTCTGCTAAGATTGCTAGTAGACAGGATAATTTGTTTGGTCTTCTCTCACTGCCCAATGCCTGCATCTCCAGAGATGACATTTATCAGGAACTTTACGAGGTCAGGTGCAATATCTTCATCTATTGGATTCATCTCAAGATCTTTGGGTGCGGGAGGCCAGGAAATGGGCTCAGACTTCTTGAACGCGTCCTTGATTTTTGCACGAAGGAGCAAGGCCACATCTTCAAATTTGTCTTTGTACCCAAGTCTATACGCATTGGTCACTGCATCTTTGTTTGAAATACTGGCACCGTAGACAAGGTTTTAGGCTATACATCATTGGTCACCTGGATCAATCTTGGCAAAGGAGATTGACTTATGAATATTGTACTTGTCAAGTCAATGTTCTCAGTTTTTAACTCCTATGTAGTGGACTGGGGTAGCCATTTCTTTCCAATTATGCAACATACTGTACAAGATGTACATACATGTTGTTCTGTGTATTTTGGGCATGAACTTACCACAACAGATTTGTTCTTAGCCTTGTCCATGTGGTTGTGTGGAATTCTTCTTGTAAGTCCCTCCAGATCTGCCTTCAGGGAAGGAAAATGATCTGTGCATGCAACACTGACCACTCATGTTTCCGCATTATGTTGTCCCTTGCATCAGGCAAAAAGATGTCTGGCTGGATGTCTTTAAGCTCAGGGTTTGTGTGCTCACTTGTCTTGTGATACGTGGATACTCTGTGTTGCACGGCCATCATGTGAGCCATGTGGAAGTCTCTGCCATAATTGGTATATGTTGGGTGGAACGCGTGTACCATTAGGTCCACATTGTCCATCACCATCTGGAATCCTGCATCTACTCTGGTCTCATGGTGTCTCTGTACACCCTCTAGATCCTCTTCTTCCATTAGCTTTCCCTGCTTCTCGTTTCCCTCATGCACTGCCTTCCCCCAATCCTTAACACTTTTGTCAAAGTCCATTCCAAGTTCTGTCTGTTTCTGGAGTGTTGTTTGATACAAGATACATGGTAAACGAAAATTGCATCTCTTGTGCGAGTATACTCCTAGGATTGGATTGGAAGAAGAAGAAGACACTAATTATGTATACGATCTCGCTGAAGTAGGACAAGCTGCAGCTGGAAGAAGTTGTAGACAGAATAGCTTTCTCTCCTTCTCATTTCCCTCATGCACTGCCTTCCCCCAATCCTTATCACTTTTGTCGAAGTCCATTCCAAGCTCTGTCTGTTTCTGGAGTGTTGTTTGATACAAGACTGTAACCCCCCTCGTATTAAGCCGTGCAAATGTTGATTTCTTTATGCCAGCGGCTTTGAGCGTATGGCTGTTCATTGTTTGTGTGAAGTGACGTCCCCACAGATATGTGAATCATTTCTCACAGGCCCACAAACATGCAAGTGCTTCCTTCTCACCAACAGAATAGTTGCGTTTAGCACTAGTCAATGTTCTGGATGCAAAAGCGACCAGGAACTCGCGTCCATTCTTGACAACAGAGTTCATCTGTTGATTTTTGCAGTTCAGCATGGCGCTGGCTGCTGTCATCATTCTGTGAATAGCCGTCTCTTGGCAATATTCTTTTTCTCCAATGTTCTGTCACTGATTGATGCAGAATGAAGGAATGATAACAACAGGCCTGCCTTCTCCTCTAACTCACCTTCTGCTTCTGCATTCTGAAGCTTCTCAAAGCTTTGGTTGACGACCCTCTGAATGACGACTTCTCATTGGCCTTGGTGAGATCGTCTGTCTCTTTCTTAACTTTTGACAATGCAAGACCATGCATCTGCTCCCTTGTAGCCTCCATCCTTAGAGCATTCTTTACTGCTGCCATTGTATCCCCTATGTATAATGCATCCACGGCAGGGGTCCATTCTGTTGAGACAGGTCGTGTCTCTGATCTTCCGTCTCTACTTATTGAGATCCGTAATTGAAAAAAGGGTGCAAGTGGCAAATATCTCCCCAACACAAACAGAATGTGTGCAGAGTCGAATGTTGTATGGCAGGTTCTTCTCCATCTCTGCTTTGTGACGTAGCAGATCTATTAAAAGAACATGATTAAAAAGATCATGACAATCGCATGAAATAGAATTACTTTTCTTCTGTTCAAATCTCACTGATTTAAGTCTCTGCCTTTGTTATTCCAGCATTATAAAAAAGAGAAAACATATGGCAAGGCTGAAATCATTATATGTTTTAATATTACTTACTTCATAATGATATTTGTATTATAATTATTTGATGATTAAATTGAAAAGGGATTTTTGAAGTAAATATGAAACAAACATAATCACCCGTTTTGCTTGTATCGTTGGCCTTGGGTAGCTCAGTATCTTGTTCTGCAAAGGGAACATTGCTTAATTCAAGCAATTCGCTGTCGACATGAACATACAGTATTTGACAGACCATGATGTATGCACTCCTTTTCAACCCCTATAAAATTGAGGTACATGACAATAATTTTAAAATCCTGGACTAACCTTGGATGCTTACTGCTGCTCTTCGCCGAAGAAGCTCAAGCTCTCCTTGAAGGTCTCTTATCCGATTGTCTTTAAGTAAGCAGTCAACACAGTGTCTTGAGTGTCTCGAGGTCATAGGTGGTGGTGTGGTGGTGTGGTGGAGGTTGGTCGTGGAGTGGTGGAGGTTGGTGGAGGTGGGGTTGAAGGGGTCGAGGGTTGTGGAGGTTGGTGTAGAAGAGTGTCTTCGATGGGTGGTAGAGAGTGGTCGTGGTGGTGGAGGGACCGAGGGTGGTGGAGGTGGGGTCGAGGTTAGTTGAGGTGTGGTCGAGGGATGCGGAGAGTGGTGGTAAGGTTGAGGCAAGGTTGAGGTTTGGCGAGGTGTAGAAGAGTGTCTTCGATGGGTGGTCGAGAGGGGCCGTGGTGGTGGAGGGCCCGAGGGTGGTGGAGGTGGGGTGGAGCGTGGTGGAGGTGGGGTTGAGGTAAGTCGAGGTGTGGTGGAGGGTGGTGGAGGTGGGGTCGAGGTAAGTCGAGGTGTAGAAGAGTGTCTTCGATGGGTGGTCGAACATTGGAAGGGTGGAGGGGGGAGGGTGGTTGAGGTGTAGTAGACAATGGTCTTGAAGGGATGGTCGTGGTGTGTTTGACTGCGGGCGGGATGTGGTTGACGGTGGGCGAGGTGTGGCAGACGGTGGGCGAGGTGTGGCCGACGGTGGGCGATGTGCGGTTGACCGTGGGCGAGGTGCGGTTGACTGTGGGCGAGGTGTGGTTGACGGTGGGCGAGGTGTGGCCAACGGTGGGCGAGGTGCGTTTGACCTTGGGCAAGGTGCGGTTGACCGTGGGCAAGGTGCGGTTGACTGTGGGCGAGGTGTGGCCGAGGATGGTCGAGGTGTGGTTGACGGTGGGCGAGGTGTGGCCGACGGTGGGCGAGGTGCGTTTGACCTTGGGCAAGGTGCGGTTGACCGTGGGCGAGGTGCGGTTGACCGTGGGCGAGGTGTGGCCGAGGATGGTCGAGGTGTGGTTGACGGTGGGGGAGGTGTAGCTGAGGATTTTGGGCTGGTGTAGCTTGGTCTTGGGTAAATATGAAACAAACATAATCACCTGTTTTGCTTGTATCGTTGGCCTTGGGTAGCTCAGTATCTTGTTCTGCAAAGGGAACATTGCTTAATTCAAGCAATTCGCTGTCGACATGAAATGTTATGATGTCTTCTTTCGGCTTGCTGGGAGGTGCATAATCCTTGTCATACCATTGACAGAATGCTGCAAGGGGAACATTGTCAGAGTCCGTGTCTGAGCCAGAGCTAGACTCAGATTCATCCATTGAATGTGTTGATTCATTCTCAAGTTCACTTTCGATACCGATGTCAAGAACAGTACCTCTCCATATCTCCTTGCCCCACCGCATGCAAACTACATCATTGATGTCAAAAATACCATCTGAGCCAATCAGATCTCCGGCGCGCACAACATTTTTTTCTTTAGTTCTTTCCCACTGCACCACCAAATCGGTGTCTGGATGAAGGAGTGGCATAGTGGAAGTTTCAATTGTAGCTGTGCCTGTGTCCTCTGAAACTAAAGACAAAAAGAATAAAGCAATTAATATAAAATTGTCTCGCAAACAAATATATTTTGAAAGATTATAAGAATGGAGACTTACTAACAAAAACTTGGTATGATGGAAGTAGATCAATTGACTAATCACTAAAGCGAAAGGTAAATTGTTATTTATAATTCAATATTAAGTAATTATTTTCTTACAAATTCAACAGTTATATCTTTAAATATAAACTGTGTATCTTTCTGAGACAAGGTTCCCATAGAATTAACGTCATCATTATTACATACATTGTTCCCTATTCGTTCACTTACATTATTGAAAGCTTCATTTAATTTGTTCACGATTACATTGTTATCAGTAATAATTTCTCCATTTACAGTAAGATCAAAGTCTGTTTTGCCATTCTTTTTGGGTAGAAGGTCTTTCAAAATCTTCCAATTTTTATTAGTGTCATTTCCACATTTAATAAACTCTTTCTTATAAAAATCTCTTTTCAAATATTTATTCATGTTTTTTGCTCGATTCCGATAGTGTTTAAATTCATCCCAATCTGAGTCCAATTTAGTTTTCTTAAATCTCTTTCTATAATAGTCTCTTTCCCTTGCCAATTTACGATGATCGGCCTTGGTCGACCTCCTTCGGTGGGGGTTCGGGGGGTGACACGGTGGCTCCGATCGAGATCCTTCTCTGTGATTTCTACCACGAGCTTCGAGCTGATGAGGTCGACGACGACCGCATCGGTGTTTTCTCCAGCTTCCTCCTTCACTCCGTACATCCGAAGGCAGTTTCTCCGGGAGTACTGCTCCTGCTCCTCGATGTCGTCACGGATTCTGGTGAGCTCTCCCTCAAGTGTACTGATCTTCGCTTGAAGATGCGATGTCTCCTTTGCATGAGACTGTATCTCTTTGACTGCGGCTTTAAGCTGCGTTGATTCAGCTTCGTCGAATTGACAGGAAGGTTTCTCGCTTGGTTGACCAGCTGTTTCGGTCTGTCCGTGGGCCTCCTCTCCTTCCTCATTCTCGCCTACCGGAGCCGCGGCCGTGTCCGACAGGGCTCCGTATATGTTGGGGTCCCTATTTGACTCAGATCCATCGGTCTTTTTGGACCTAGTTTTGTCCCTCCTACCTCGATTCATATCCACACAAGTTGTCCAAACACTTCAAGCAAGTTTACTGAACACTTTGTATCAATCCTTGTATTTTGTGGCAACTCGAAAGGAGTTTAATCGATGATTTTCTACTCCGTCAATGGTAACGTGTCTGGCGTATCGTCATTGTAAACATGGTACGCAAATTGCATCTCTTGTGCGAGTATACTCCTAGGATTGGATTGGAAGAAGAAGAAGAAGAAGAAGACACTAATTATGTATAAGATCCTCGCTAAAGTCGGACAAGCTGCAGCTGGAAGAAGTTGTAGACAGAATAGCTTTCTCTCCTTCTCGTTCCCCTCATGCACTGCCTTCCCCCAATCCTTATCACTTTTGTCGAAGTCCATTCCAAGCTCTGTCTGTTTCTGGAGTGTTGTTTGATACAAGACTGTAACCCCCCTCGTATTAAGCCGTGCAAATGTTGATTTCTTTATGCCAGCGGCTTTGAGCGTATGGCTGTTCATTGTTTGTGTGAAGTGACGTCCCCACAAATATGTGAATCATTTCTCACAGGCCCACAAACATGCAAGTGCTTCCTTCTCACCAACAGAATAGTTGCGTTAAGCACTAGTCAATGTTCTGGATGCAAAAGCGACCAGGAACTCGTGTCCATTCTTGACAACAGAGTTCATCTGTTGATTTTTGCAGTTCAGCATGGCGCTGGCTGCTGTCATCATTCTGTGAATAGCCGTCTCTTGGCAATATTCTTTTTCTCCAATGTTCTGTCACTGATTGATGCAGAATGAAGGAATGATAACAGGCCTGCCTTCTCCTCTAACTCACCTTCTGCTTCTGCATACTGAAGCTTCTCAAAGCTTTGGTTGACGACCCTCTGAATTATGACTTCTCATTGGCCTTGCCGAGATCATCCGTCTCTTTCTTAATTTTTGACAATGCAAGACCATGCATCTGCTCCCTTGTAGCCTCCATCCTTAGAGCATTCTTTACTGCTGCCATTGTATCCCCTATGTATACTGCATTCACGGCAGGGGTCCATTCTGTTGAGACAGGGGTCGTGTCTCTGATCTTCCATCTCTACTTATTGAGATCCGTAATTGAAAAAAGGGTATTCATGTAGTTATGCCAAGCTTTTACAAGTAGCAAATGCAAAGAGTGCAAATTAAGACGGGTCTTTGAGTCAATAGCTGCAATAACGACTGGATCTCAGCAGTGCATGGACCATCTCAACCATCTTCCGTTAACCATGCCTCTGTGATGGCAAAGATGTCCAGTTTCTCAGGAAATCAAATGCGCATTCCACAAACCTATCTGCATTGGCATAGGTTTTACAGCTCTGCCTGCAGGCTCTGGTTTGATTCTAGTAAGTGTAGATGGATTGCGTGGAAGACATTTGCACACAGTAGTCTTCTGTGCGATGTTGATCACTGGAATATGGTGCTGATGTTTCGCAAAGGACCTGTGGGCCGGACTGAAGATATTCCACTTATCTGAATTGTGATTTATGAAAATCACAAATATCTGGTTTTCCTTCCCTGCGACATCCATTGATGGTGATGCATCCTTCCTTAGAGATGGCTTATTTTTTCGAAATCCCCTTTTGTACATAGATACCTCGGATCCATCGTAATCTTCTTCACGAAAATGCCCACTGCATACATGGATATGCATATAAGTCCTGGCATCAAACTTTCTTTGTTTGTTGATCAAGTCAATCCATGACTTCTGTAGTGGGGAAAATCGCTGGCTGCCAGAGGGCATTCTCCCCGGCATTCTGTGCACGATGAACCCGTCTTGTTTGCCATTATTGCTGCACCCGTACACCATACAGCGGTTCCCTGAATTGGTCGTACCAACCCTCAGCTTCCTCTTCTTTCTTACTGGAATCACATCACCTTCCATTGTAATTGTTGAATGAGATGTCGATATCGGTGCGCTCTTTCAGAATAATCTCGCTACTTCGCTCAGCTCAATGCCGGTGTGAAAAAAAAAACCGGAGCGCCGGAGCATCGTCCCCAATCTTGTCAGCAACTCTGTCTTGTTGTCGTTGTCTCTCAAGAAGCGCCAGTTCTGGGGCAGTTTGCCTTTGTCGGTCACTCTTCGTCTGGCTCTCTAGACAGAGTTGCCAATTTGTCTTTGATTGATCCCATCTTGAAAAATTCATAACTTTGTTATTTATTTTTAATCAGAAATTGCTCAAACTTTTATTGTCCTGTTCCTCTTATTTTTATTTTTATACTCAAACTTTTGTTCAGGGTAGACTTCCCCTTTAAGTAGGTGAATTTGCTTACCTGTTTTTCCTCTCGCAACAGGTACACACACCCAACCCAACGACATGTCCACAGAGTATGTCTTGTTGACCTCTTCTTCACTTGGAACGGTGAATGTAATATCACCAGTGCAGACAATTCTGGATTGGACAATCTTTGATCCGAGTGAGTGATGAGGCAGAAATCGTGAGTGCGGGGCTCTATCTAGCCTATTGTTTCAAATGTCCAATAGGCGTCTCTCGTAATAGGCCTCAAGGCGTGTGACTAAAAAGTCCACTAGCTGGATGACATTGTACGCTTTCGTTCTCTCAAATATCTGGTCCTTCAGAATTCTCATTGAAGCCAAGTAGCAAAATTGTTGGTGTTATTTCCTCGAACATTCTTGCCTTCACGATGGAAAACTGCCCACGAGGTTCTGCGTTGGTAGATGTCCTTCATGTGGGCAGCAACCCCCTTGTAACTCTAAAGAACCACATCATTGACAGCTTTCTGGTAATTCTCCTCTAGCTTGTTGATGGTTTGGTAGTATACCATGTCCTTCAGCAGGGAAAGTAGAGCTGGTCGGTGCACTTTTCTAACACCATTTTTTTAGTCCCGCAAATATCTCCAGAAAGCTTGAAGTACATGAAAGATGCACAAGAGCAAGGTGGACTCGAGGTGCACACTCTCTAAAGCCTACCTTGCTGATAAGCTGTCATCAGTCATGAATATTTCCGGTCCTCTCTGTCCTCTCCCAAAGTGAGAATCATCACTCAACAATGAATTGTACAAAAGTAGAGCCTCCGTCACAGTCTCTGTACTTTCACTGGTAGTAACTAATACTCCAAGAGGAACTCCGCCAGCACAGCAGTGAGTTAATAACAGGAACACATGACATCCATGCCTGTCCATATTTCCTGAAGCATTAATGAAGACCAGTTCACCGGAATGTTTTCAATTTATTTTATTTTTTATTTCCAACAATATAATAAACATCAAAATTACAAAATATTCCAAATTAATATCACAAATTAGATAACACATTGTTGCATATATATAGCTCGATGACATTGTATGCTTTTGTTCTCTCGAATATCTGATCCTTCAGAATTCTCATTGAAGCCTCAGCAAAATTGTTGGTGTTATTTCCTCGAACATTCTTGCCTTCACGATGGCAAACTGCCCACGATATTCTGCGTTGGTAGATGTCCTTCATGTGGGCAGCAACCCCTTTGTAACTCTAAAGAACCACATCATTGACAGTTTTCTGGTAATAATTCTCCTCTAGCTTGTCTATGGTTTGAGAGTAGACCATGTCCTTCAGCAGGGAAAGTAGAGCTGGTCGGTGCTCTTTTCTAACACCATTTTTGTAGTCCTGCAAATATCTCCAGAAAGCTTGAAGTACATGAAAGATGCACAAGAGCAAGGCGGACTCGGGGGAAAAGGCTCCCTAAAGCCTGCCTTTCTGATAAGCTGTCATCAGTCATGAATATTTCCGGTCCTCTCTGTCCTCTTCCAAAGTGAGAATCATCACTCAACAATGAATTGTACAAATGTAGAGCCTCCATCACAGTCTCTGTACTTTCACTGGTAGTAACTAATACTCCAAGAGGAACTCCACCAGCACAGCAGTGAGTTAATAACAGGAACACATGACATCCCTGCCTGTCCATATTTCCTGAAGCATCAATGAAGACCAGTTCACCGGAATGTTTTATGCTGCTATGTCCGAACACGGTGCATAAGGGGAGTACAAATAGCAATGGCTACATTGCATTCCCCGACTATCCGCTCCTTTCCCACCTGTTGCCTCCTCATACTCCTTCAACTTGTCCTCCAATTTTTGCAACACCTGCTCACCCTTTGTTTCACCATACTTGGCACTGAAGTTCTTGTAGTATAACCTGTGCAAGTGATTTTCACTTATACATGATGTGGCATCTCCTGCAGCCCTAAAGCCATAATATGCTCCAAAACATTGGTGTGCGACACAAAATATCCAAAACCATTAAGTAGTCCAATCAGCTAGTGTGATGACCCACTGAAATAAAGCGTTGCCATTGATAAGAGATGTAGCTTGGGCATCATCCTCCTCCCCTTTGTAGCCAAGTAGAAAATATCTTGACTAATTGTAAGGATCATCAGAAGCACCTACAACCCATGCTATATAGAAAATTGTACAGCTTGCGTCAGTGTTGCCAACCCATCTGTGCCGCGTGAAGTAGCGTTATTTGTATGTGCAGGTACGGTAGGGAGCATGGGTAGGATAAGATACAATAAATCGTCGGTGACATTACGTACCGGCGAATCTTCAAATTTCGGTTGATTTTTCGATTTTGAGTTTTGGGCATATTTTTGATGTCTATACCCAACTCTATCACATATCTGAATTTCAGTCTTCAAAATTCACGATGTCATTGATTTTCAGAAATTGATAATCGAAAATAGAGATAATATTGTGATAGAGTTGGGTATAGACATCAAAAATATGCCCAAAACTCAAAATCAAAAAATCGACCGAAATTTGAAGATTCGCCGGTACGTAATGTCACCGACGAAATGTTAAGTTTGCCTACCAACCCACCTTGCCCCATTAACTGCTCCAAGCAGTTCTCTTGATGATGGAAGTTGATTTTCATTAATGTAGAGCTTCCCTGGATGCCCAGGAAATCCAAGATCCCCATGTCGTACACCGCATTTCTTGTTTTGCGGTTAAATATGTGCAGTTAACTTTAGCACCATAATTTGTTGGGGCTGTCCGCTGCTTCCTGGGCAGTGTTGACTGGATCTACATAGATCTTCATGTTCCCCACCAATGACCACCTTATCTACTTTGTTTGCACATTTTTCAACTTATTTTAATTTGTTTTTATTATATTTTTTTTAAGTTTTTTTTTTTTTTTTTTTTTGGGGGGGGGGGGGGTAGCTACGCCACTGTGTTCCATGGTACATTACAGGTTTTATCATATAAGAAAGCTTATGTTCATGCAAACAAGAGAAGAAATAAATGCTCAATATTGGATTTCCTGTTGGCACCAGTTATCTAAATATCTATGAATGTTTTTATGGCTGGCTCTCTCCTGACATGATATAGTACAAAATTATGTAATACAGTCAAACCTTAGTGGCCCCCTGCGGAGAAAAACAATGTCATGGAACCTGTCCATAGAGGTCACCTGCCTACAGTGGCCATTTTACTTGTTTCCCTTAGGTGGTCACTATAGGCAGGTTTAACTGTACGGTTTCTCTTAATCCTCCCAGTGCTATGGGGAGAAAATTCATTTTTTGCCCACGAGGTTCTGCGTTGGTAGATGTCCTTCATGTGGGCAGCAACCCCCTTGTAACTCTAAAGAACCACATCATCGACAGCTTTCTGGTAATTCTCCTCTAGCTTGTCGATGGTTTGAGAGTAGACCATGTCCTTCAGCAGGGAAAGTAGAGCTGGTCGGTGCACTTTTCTAACACCATTTTTTTAGTCCCGCAAATATCTCCAGAAAGCTTGAAGTACATGAAAGATGCACAAGAGCAAGGCGGACTCGGGGTACACACTCCCTAAAGCCTGCCTTTCTGATAAGCTGTCATCAGTCATGAAGATTTCCGGTCCTCTCTGTCCTCTTCCAAAGTGAGAATCATCACTCAACAATGAATTGTACAAATGTAGAGCCTCCGTCACAGTCTCGGTACTTTCACTGGTAGCAACTAATACTCTCCAAGAGGAACTCCACCAGCACAGCAGTGAGTTAATAACAGGAACACATGACATCAATGCCTGTCCATATTTCCTGAAGCATCAATGAAGACCGGAATGTTTTCAATTTATTTTAATTTTTTATTTCCAACAATATAAAAAACATAAAAATTACAAAATATTCAAAATGAATATCACAAATTAGATAACACATTGTTGCATATAAACGGTGGAGTAATATCAATAATATATAATAGTATAATTAATAAAAATTGGAAATATGGGAAGTCCGCAAAGCTAAAGCTTGAAGAATGGACAACCCGTTGCAAAAATGTAAGTATAGTTTTAATTCAAATAATACAATTACGACTCAATATCATATAAATCAAATTAACAAAACTAAACAGAAAGGAGAAGCAGGTGCAACCTCTTGCCCCCCCCCCCCCCCAAAAAAAAAATGGGTTTGTGAGTTGTCAATACAAACAATAATATCCTTAACTACAAACATTTATATTAATTGATTCTACAGTATTACATATTCATTTATGCCTGTGCACTATAAACACGATGCATAACAGGCTCCTTTCCCACCTGTTGCCTCATCATACTCCTTCAACTTGTCCTCCAAGTTTTGCAGCACCTGCTCACCCTTTGTGTCACCATACTTGTCACTGAAGTTCTTGTTGTATAACCTGTGCAAGTGATTTTCACTTATACATGTGGCATCTCCTGCAGCCCTAAAGCCATAACATGCTCCAAAACATTGGTGTGCGACACAAAATATCCAAAACCATTAAGTAGTCCAATCAGCTAGTGTGATGACCCACTGAAATAAAGCGTTGCCATTGATAAGAGATGTAGCTTGGGCATCATCCTCCTCCCCTTTGTAGTCAAGTAGAAAATATCTTGACTAATTGTAAGGATACAATGATCTTCTGCTGCTCCTATCTTGACTTTCTCTTTTTCTGGATCATCAGAAGCACGTACAACCCATGCTATATAGAAAATTGTTGCCAACGCATCTGTGCCGCGTGAAGTAGCGTTATTTGTATACATGTGCAGGTACGGTAGGGAGCATGGGTAGGATAAGATACAATAAATGTTAAGTTTGCCTACCAACCCACCTTTCCCCATTAACTGCTCCAAGCAGTTCTCTTGCTGATGGAAGTTGATTTTCATTAATGTAGAGCATCCCTGGCTGCCCAGGAAATCCAAGATCCATTGTTGAAACATCCTTCAGTTTCTTCCTCATGTCGTACACCGCATTTCTTGTTTTGTGGTTAAATATGTGCAGTTTAGTTTAGCACCATCATTTTGATAATTTTTTTTGGGCTGTCCGCTGCTTCCTGGGCACAGTGTTGACGGGATCTACATAGATCTTCATGTTCCCCACCAATGACCACCTTATCTACTTTTTTACACATTCTTCAACTTATTTAAAAAATAAAACAAATTAATTAAAACAAAAAACAAAATTGGGGGTGGGGGGGGGGGGGGGCACCCCTGTAGCTACGCCACTGTGTTCCATGGTACATTACAGGTTTTATTATATAGGAAAACTTATTAATGTTCATGTGCAAAATAAAAGAAGAAATAAATGCTCAATATTGGATTTCCGGCTACTAGCCGAGTTTCTTATTGTGGCAAGATGATGTAGGATTTTGATTGAATTTTCTCTGAAGGAATGTTTTCTGTTGGCATCCGTTATCTGAATATCTATGAATGTTTTCATGGCTGGCTCTCTCCTGACATGATATAGTACAACATTATGTAATACAGTCAAACCTGACTTAGTGGGCCCCCTGCAGAGAAAAACAATGTCATGGAACCTGTCCATAGAGGTCACCTGCCTACAGTGGCCATTTTACTTGCTTCCCTAGGTGGTCACTATAGGCAGGTTTGACTGTATGACGCTCGATGGCGCTCGATGGTCTCCTCCGTCATTCGCTCGATGCCCTCCTCAGTCACCCGCTCGATGCCCTCCTCCGTCATTCGCTCGATGCCCTCCTCCGTCATTCGCTCGTTGCCCTCCTCCGTCATTCGCTCGATGGTCTCCTCCGTCATTCGCTCGATGCCCTCCTCCGTCACCCGCTCAATGCCCTCCTCCGTCATTCGCTCGTTGCCCTCCTCCGTCATTCGCTCGATGGTCTCCTCCGTCATTCGCTCAATGCCCTCCTCCGTCATTCGCTCGTTGCCCTTCTCCGTCACCCGCTGTCTCTTAATCCTCCCAGTACTATGGGAAGACAGTATATTATTTTGTTACGGCTCGGTAACTGAAAGGATTTAATTTCAAGTTATTTAAAGGGGTAGTTTAGTTTTGGTAGAGAGGGCGCTGCACATCACAATTTTTTTTGTGAGGTAATGAAAAACTGAGTGACGATTTTGAGAGAACATGCAATTTTAATGGCAGAATAAACTTTATTTGGTCAAAATCGACCCAGAAACGGCTGAAATATCAATAAATATATCTGATCTTATAATTATTTGGGGCCCAAATAATAAGATGATTTTTTCAAAAAATTTTTAAAAATGCTTGCACTTTTTCAAAAATTTTCAAAAGCGTTTTTTAGTTGTTGATGATCTCTCTATTTAATCATTATTTCAATAAAACATCACATGCATCATTTTGTTTGAAAAATGGTTGAAACCAATGCCTTTTTAGAAAGCGCCCTCTTGTGTTTTAATGGCTCTTTTTGAATGATAACGGGCTCTTTACTTAGTCGTTTGTAATTTTGTATACCTTTTGGAGCATGGTGGATTTATAACTATTAGTTTATAATGTTACTGTCCAGGTTTGGTTACTAAAGTTCAGCCTTACCAAAACTGTGCTACCCCTTTAAGTTGTAACTAGTTTCCATGCTAATAAAGATTCTTGTAAAAATAACAATCACTATCAATTTCATCCAAAGAAGATTATTTATTTAGACAGCTGGGGGGTGTTGCATAATAAAGAGTTGTGATCGATTGCAAATCAGAAAATATGCGCATATGAACCAATCAGATTTGTGTATTTTGGCACATTTTCTGACTTTTTGTTTAATCGCAACTCTTTATGCAAACCCCCCCCCCCCCCCCCCCAGATCATACGGTCTAACTTTACCTCAAGACCATTTTTCCAAATTTGTTGATTTACATGAATAATTATATGTTCAGCTATTTAACTCTTAACGTGCCAGGGATTTTAATGCTCTATGGCATTTTTGTGCATTGTAACTCCCAAAAATACAAGCTTGGCACGTTAGGAGTTAAGATGAACGCTATTGATACAGTGAAACCTTGTAATAACAAGTGGCTTAGGACCATGATAATTACCTTGTTATATTAGATATCTTGTTATATCTTGGTAAGACGTGGGGAGACAAAAAGAAAAGATTTTACCAATGATATTACCTTGTTAATGTTATAAGAGGGTTTTATAATATCAGAGCTCATTATAATGTGGTTACACTGTATTACCTTGTTATAAGTGGGTGTTTTAATATCAGAGCTCATTATGTGGTTCCACTGTATTACCCTGTTATAAAGAAGGTTTTGTAATATCAGAGCTCAGTACAATGTGGTTCCACTGTATTACCCTGTTATAAAGAGGGTTTTATAATATCAGAGCTCAGTACAATGTGGTTACACTGTATTACCTTGTTATAAGAGGGTTTTATAATATCAGAGCTCAGTACAATGTGGTTCCACTGTATTACCTTGTTATAAGAGGGTTTTATAATATCAGAGCTCAGTACAATGTGGTTCCACTGTATTACCTTGTTATAAGAGGGTTTTGTTATATCAGAGCTCTTTACAATGTGGTTCCACTGTATTACCCTGTTATAAAGAGGGTTTTGTAATATCAGAACTCATTATAATGTGGTTCCACTGTATTACCCTGTTACAAAGAGGGTTTTGTAATATCAAAGCTCAGTACAATGTGGTTCCACTGTATTACCCTGTTATAAAGAGGGTTTTGTAATATCAGAACTCATTATAATGTGGTTCCACTGTATTACCCTGTTACAAAGAGGGTTTTGTAATATCAGAGCTCAGTACAATGTGGTTCCACTGTATTACCCTGTTATAAAGAGGGTTTTGTAATATCAGAACTCATTATAATGTGGTTCCACTGTATTACCCTGTTACAAAGAGGGTTTTGTAATATCAAAGCTCAGTACAATGTGGTTCCACTGTATTACCCTGTTATAAAGAGGGTTTTGTAATATCAGAACTCATTATAATGTGGTTCCACTGTATTACCTTGTTATAAGTGGGTTTTTGTTATATCAGAGCTCATTATAATGAGGTTCCACTGTATTACCTTGTTATAAAGAGGGTTTTGTAATATCAAAGCTCAGTACAATGTGGTTCCACTGTATTACCTTGTTATAAGAGGGTTTTGTTATATCAGAGCTCATTATAATGTGGTTCCACTGTATTACCTTGTTATAAGAGGGTTTTGTTATATCAGAGCTCATTATAATGTGGTTCGATTGTATTACCTTGTTATAAGTGGGTTTTGTTATATCAGAACTCATTATAATGTGGTTCCACTGTATTACCCTGTTATAAAGAGGGTTTTGTTATATCAGAGCTCATTATAATGAGGTTCCAATGTATTACCTTGTTATAAGAGGGTTTTGTTATATCAGAACTCATTATAATGCGGTTCCACTGTATTACCTTGTTATAAGAGGGTTTTGTTATATCAGAGCTCTTTATAACGAGGTTCCACTGTATTACCTTGTTATAAGAGGGTTTTGTTATATCAGAGCTCATTATAATGTGGTTCCACTGTATTACCTTGTTATAAGAGGGTTTTGTTATATCAGAGCTCATTATAATGAGGTTCCAATGTATTACCTTGTTATAAGAGGGTTTTGTTATATCAGAACTCATTATAATGCGGTTCCACTGTATTACCTTGTTATAAGAGGGTTTTGTTATATCAGAGCTCTTTATAACGAGGTTCCACTGTATCGCCTTGTTATAAGAGGGTTTTGTTATATCAGAGCTCAGTACAATGTGGTTCCACTGTATTACCTTGTTATAAGAGGGTTTTGTTATATCAGAGCTCATTATAATGTGGTTCGACTGTATTACCTTGTTATAAGAGGGTTTTGTTATATCAGAGCTCATTATAATGAGGTTCCACTGTATCGCCTTGTTATAAGTGGGTTTTATCAAAACTCATGTTTTTCCACTATATTACCTTGTTATAAGTGGGTTTTTGTAATACCAGCGCTAATTTTAATTAGGTTCCACTGTATATATTACCTTGTTATAAGAGGGTTTTGTAATATCAGAGCTTTGTATAAATAGGTTCCACTGTAGTGTTTTTAACAATACAAAATTGCACTTCTGATAGACGAGAATTACAAAAAAACATACAGTATTATTGTATAATATATCTCTCAGGCTAGTTGATGATTATATATTGTTAATAAATTGGCTATTTTGCTGCCTTGTCATACAAATAATTATGATGAATGTATATTTAAATTTTCGTTTCACTTTGTTTTTCTTGATCAAAAATGAGTTTATCATATGAGGAAAGAAGTTAACTGAATGATGGCATAATAATATCTCTATTAAAAATAATGCAGTCTACATGTATGTATCTTAGTCGAAATCATTTTATCCACAATAATAGGGAAAGATGAAATACAAGTTTGTCCTTTTATTGTTCTCCAGTAATGATTTTTTATTCCCTTTTTTTCACTAATACATGTGCTTTTCCAACAAATATTTGAACAAAATAATGCTTTTGATATGATTGACCATTATTATACAGGCCTCATGCTATCTGTAATTATTCAAAGGAGTATTGAAGTGCAATTTTTGTTTGTGTGTGTGTGTATCACATTTTAATGAGTGATTGTGTGCATGTGTGTGTGTTTGTGTGCATATGTGTGTGTGTGTGCGTGTGTGTGTGTGTGTGCGTGTGCGCGTGTGCTTGTGCGTATATTGTGCAACAGGGGTAATGGTGAATATCATCTCCCATAAAGCACCATACTTAATACATACATGTACATTATGCATACATGAAAAAATGCAGACAAAATTATCTTGTTTTGTATTCAAGTTTTTTTTTTATTAACTCACATTCAACTTCAGCATGATCACTTTAATTTTGCACCCCAACATCAGTATCAGTATCTGTATCAACAACATTATCACATTTTCCACCCTTCCCAATCTGTAACTACCAAGATAACACTTAACCAACTCAATAATGATAATTATGCCAAATTATGACTGCATCAAAATCATCAAAATTAATGTGAAACAATCTCTTGTGAGGTATGACATAATAGGCCCATGATGACTGCATCAAACTCATCAAAATTAATGCAAAATAATCTCTTGTGAGGTAGTGATGACATAATAGGCCCATTTGAAACATGATAAGATTGCTGCACCAGCTCAATATTATTACACACAATTTACCTTTAGTTCCATCACTATCCTTCAACTTCATGCACGTTAAGTGAGCCGTAATTTTCCTCAATTAAGATAATTAGTTAAGCCCCCGTGACCTGGTAAATTACTTTGTGCCGTAATTCCAGTCCACTATCTTCCTTCATACCAGTTTGTTTTGCCACTTTCTCCCATAAATTGCATTTGCTTAATAATTTGTTTACTAGTAAAACAAATGCAGAATGTGCGTTACTAACATGGCAACAAAGCTTTTTTTCTTCATAGAATGTCTTCATCAACACTCCCCCAACCCCCTTTCCCGAATCAGAGGTCCACCTTGCTAACTAAGTTTTGATAAGCGGGCTTCTTCCATGTCAAATGGTTATAATGACGCCAGATTATACTGACTTCTCTCATGCCCTCTTGGCTTTTGTTGCCTTTTCCACAGGTTTCTTAAAGGGAAAGTTGAGTTTTGGTAGAGAGGGCGCTAGACTACTTAATTGGTTTGTGAGGTAATGAAAAACTGAGTGTAAAATTTGAAAGAGCATAATATTTAAACAATAAAATCATCTTTGTTTGATCAAAATCGGTTCAGAAACGGCTGAAATATCCATAAATATAACAATTTGTAATAAACCCAGGGCCCCGGGTTTATTAGAGAATTTTGAACCAGCCGTTAAAAATTCAAAAAAATGCTTCCTCTTTTCAAAAAGTTACAAAATAGGTATTTAAATAGTTGTTGGTTATTTCTCTATCTAATCACTATTTCAACAAAGCATCACATGCACAATATTTTATTCAAAATGGTTGAAACCGATGAGTGTTTAGAGAGCGCCCTCTTACGTTTTAACGACTCTTTTTGAATGATAACATGATCTTTATTACGTCATTTGTAATTTTGTGTTCCTTTCTAGTTATAACTATTAGTTTGTAATGTAATGATGCAGGTTTTGGTTACTAAAATTCAGTTTCACTAAAACTGTACTCTCCTTACCAGAACTCAACTATCCCTTTAACGCCTTTTTTTCTGAGAGGCTGGTAGCTTTTTCACATTCTGTAAAAGCTTTGGTGGCTTCCCAAGCTTCGTAGGCTTTTTCATCGTGCGAATCTGCTTGGCCTTCTGCATCAAGAGCGAGTTTTGCGCGGCATGCTGTGCCGGTAGTTCAAAGTATGAAAAGGCAAAAGGGTTCGTGAGGGAGAGCATAAACGTCTGTCGCATGGTCTCTACCTGTTGCTGATGTTGCTTCCAGATGTGACTGATGGAGTCAGGGAGGTTCCTGAGCTCTAAAGAGAGCTTTCCAGAGGCTCTACTAACCATAGACGATCTGGAGCTGACGTTGGTCCCCTTTCTAAGAATTCCTGATGCAGGCTTCGTCGCTGGAATGACAAATTCTTCACGCGTTTCTGGCAGCTTCATGACATCAGTTGGTGATGGTCGCTTCTGAAATATGGAACGGTCGGGCGATTCACTCTGTTCATCTGGAAACTGTTCTGCTCCTGACAGAGTTGGGCTACGTAGGCGACTTGGCAAAGTGGAGTAGGTCATACGGTAAGATGTCTGTGCCCCGGAGGTTGTTGGTGGATCGATCAGAGGTGGAGACACAGATGTTGGCTCTTCTGTTGTCAGCTTGAAACGGGAAAACTTTGTGAGTAGATCCTTCGGAGTGGGACTTGTTTGTTGCAACTCTTCCTCTTTCTGGGAATCTGTAAGATTCCTCTCCAGTTCTTGTGAGAGATTGGCATTTGGGGCTTTACTGGCACGTCGTCGATTCTCAGGAACTACTTTCTTCTTGATCGCCTTGTCCACTCTACTTCCTATTCGGGTCTGTCCATCAAGGGGAAGCGGTTCCAGCTCTTCACTGGCATTAGCTGCTTTTTCAGTGCTCTCTTGTCCGATCGGAGGCAGGGCACCCGGTTTCTGTAGAGGAAGCATCGGAAAGGCACCTTCGTTCGCTTGCCCAGTTGGCTGGATAAGTTTGTCACGATCATCCTTGGCCGTTTCTGAAAGCTGAGGTGTCTGTGATAAGCTGGGAAGACGTGTACTGCCTGTGGGAACACTTGGAGAAAGCTTGGTGGTTGAATCACCGTCTAAAACATCTGTTGCCACTGTACCAAGTCCCATTGCATTTGCGAGGTCTGAACGAGGTGTTGCAAAGATATGCTTCTTAACCTGCCCTGCTTTTGTCTCTGGTCGACCTGTCACATTGTGAACAGCCGTATTCTTCACTGTGGCCTTCTTGTTGCTGTCATCCTTACTCCGGTCTTTTGCCGTCGTTGGTCTGTCTCTTTCTGTTCCATCAGATTGTCTTCTCTGATTATTCCCCTGCAAATCGGTTGCATTCTCATTGATATCTTTCAAAGATGCACGGGACCCTGCCACATCGTCACTGACGCCGGGATATGTTACGTTACTTTCTCTTCTCTTACGCGTTCTACTGCTGGTCTGTGATGCTCCTGGAGATTTAGATTCATTAGCTGATGATTTTGCTTTCATATCTGATGATTCACCCATCTTCTCGTCATGGTTTTGACTATCTGCAGTGATATTTGCATTTACAGTTGTATCTTTCTCCAGATGTGTTGTATGTTGAATGTTATCCTTTGAAAGTGTGTGATCTTCCGTTTCCCCCCTGCTACTCATCCGCATTGGATATGGTGAATTCTCTGTAGGCCACGCATTTATCCCATCATCAATACTGCCATCATTATTAAAAGTAGAGGTCTTTCCCGTTTCTGAAAGAGATAACATCTTCTCAGAGTAGTTTGCAACCGCATCATGGCTTCCACTCTTGTGTCTTGCATTGTTTTCTGAATCCAGATTATACTGCATTTCAACACTCGCTGTCACCTTCCGTGTGGTCGCACTTATTCTGATGTGCGATGATAGGTATATGGCCCCTTCAGAGATGGTCTCTTCATGACTACCGCCGCTGACAGTTGTAAAACTGCTTTTGACAGAGGTTTTGCTCAATCTTCGCTTTGTCTTCTTTTTCCCATCTTTGGTACTGATGTTGAATGGGACAGGTTCGCTCTTTCCATCAACACCGATAATGTAGCCCTGTCCATTTGAATTTCTCAGAATCATCTGACGAAATCCTGATTCGTCAATGCGAAACTTTGGTATGAATCCCCCTTCGTCGGTTTCATGACCTTCATAGATGTATCCATCCTCTGCACGTCTGGTAGCTTTTCGGCCTTCTGCTGGGTGACTCGGACCTGTTTCCAACTGCGGTTTGTTGTCTTCTGCATCAAAACTAACATGAGCCATGTTCCCCTGACGACCAACAAAAATATAACTACCATCTCTGGTAAGCGCCACCGGCTGACGATTACCCTTTAAATCAACCATAGCAACAGGCACGAATCGACCATCAATAGTGTAATTCCCTTCAAAAGCATAGTCATCTTTTTCCCTGGTGACAAGAGTTTTGTTTTGTGTTACTCCAGAGTCCATCCCGTCATTATTATCATCAATATACCTGCGTTCACCTTTGGCATCAATGACGTAAAATTTGCCTGATGACGATTTAAGGACTGGATGTCGAATGCCGGTTTCGTCAAGGAGGAATATGGGCACAAATTGATCAGAGTGACAACGTCCATGGTACATGGATCCATCCAGACCACGTCTAAGAGTCAGCGAGTGAAAATCAAGTGAAGGACTCTTGTCAGCACGATTAGCCGTTTCTGCTGGTTTACACCCATTATCATTCTGTAGGGAGTCGTGCAACACATTACCCACATTAGGCTGGCGGGATATCTTTTGTTTTAGAACCTCGGTTTGACTAAGGGAAGTCATCGTTGTACTTTCACTCGAGTGAGAGCTTGAGCTCGAGGACCACTGCTTGAAGAATGTTACAGACCTTGATCGATGGATGTCTAGAGCCTGAAAAACACTGCAATCTGGTTGTGACTCGTGACCATTTTCCCCACGGCATCGTCTGCTGACATCTTCAAGGATCCCACTACCCTTCTCAACACTGTACCAGCCCTCGGGATTCAGGACTATCGGTCTCCTGGTATTATCCTTCTCCAGTCGGGCTGTCGGCACGAAACCAAGCCCAGGGTAATGAAACCCTTCATACCTGAAACCATCGTGGCCATCTATCTCAATAACTGATTGTTGGTCTTTCTGATTTCCATTAGGTCTGCTTGATGAAATAGCGGCCTCGTTTACATTTGTTCCTTTCATGTTGTCATTGGCACCTCTGGGACTGATGTTTTGTCCGTCTTCCAGCTCAGCGCTCGCATTCATTGGTAAAGTAATAATCTGTTCCTCTAGACTTTCTTCTGAAACAGAACCCTTGTCATTTTGTATGTAGTATCTGTCGTCAGATTTCCTGTAGATGGCCTGCCTATTTCCATCTTTGTCAATGCGGAAAATGGGGACAAAATTACCGCCGATTTTTCTGTACCCGCGAATGCTTGCTCCCACTGAATCTTGCACATCTACCAATTCCTCGCCGAAGCAGGGCGCTGACTCTTCCTTTCCGTTATCCTCCTGTTGGTAGTCTACTGAGGACAAAGGCTGGCATCCATTTTTGCCAATAATGCAATAGCCACCGTCTGGTTTCAAGGCGATGGGCAGTCTGTTTCCGCTGGCATCAAGACGGGCGATTGGCACAAACTGCCCAGTCGGTGAGAGGAAACCGTGATATTTGGCTCCGTCGATGTCCTGCAGTTCGTAGATTGATTCTCCTGTTGATGACCTTTCACCTCTTGGAATTTGTTGGTGTCCGGATGGGTGCTGCTGGAATTGTTTTTGAGCGTCTGAATGAGCTGTATGAATTAACAATGAGTCGAATCAACTAATGAGATAATGTTGTATACAGAATTTTGTCAGTCTTCATACAGATTTTCCACTCTTTTTGATACACAGAAATAAATGTACAAAGAAAGTCAGGTTTCTTTTTCCTGGAAAGCGTGACACAGTTTGAGTGACAATTACTACTAAACACAAAAAAAAGTAACTCCCCCCTAATCAAAATAGCGTAACTTTTTAACAAATAGGGTTTTAGCAACATAACTTGGCAGGAATGTTTCTAAACTTATTGGCTAACGTCTCCGTGAAAATGAACTTGATCCGCCATGTCATGCATGAGTGAGCACACATTAAAGGCATAATGTCACTTTTCAAAAGTCATAAGAGTCAAAAAGTGACAATTTTGCCTTTGATGTGTGGTCACTCATGCATGACTCGATGGACTAATTTCATTTTCACACAGAAGTTAGTCAATTAGTGTAGAAACAATCCTGCAGAGTTATTTTGCTCAAAATATTTTTGTTAAAAAGTTATGTTATTCTAATCAGGAGGGGACTTACTTTTTTGTTGAGTTTATTCCAACAATACTGATCAATTAAACCCAACACAAAAATAAGTCCCCCTTAATCAAATAACATAACTTTTTAACGAAAAAGGTTTTGAGCAAAATAACTCGGCAGGATTGTTCCTACATTTATTGACTAACTTCTGTGTGAAAATGAAATTGGTCCGTCGAGTCATGGATGAGTGACCACACATCAAAGGCAAAATTGTCACTTGTCACTTGTCATTTTCACGGAGACGTTAGCCAATAAGTTTAGGAACATTCCTGCTAAGTTATGTTGCTCAAACCCTTTTTGTTAAAAAGTTACGCTATTTTGATTAGGGGGGAGTTACTTTTTTTGTTGTGTTTAGTTCATTTGTTCCTCTTAAAAATCATACATTTTCAGTTCCCTTCACCTGACAAGTATTTCAAATATTGCCTCCTGCAACCCTTCATACTAAAGTCACATTGAAATGACTGCATGGAAAGAAAGACAAAAAGACACTTTATATTAAAGTGATCCATTAACTTCATTTGTTTCCAAAAGTGATAGTGAAAAAATTAAGATTCTATCACCTACTGCTGATTGATTCTGACTACAATCGAAAAAGCGTTCCGGAACACTTTTGTTATAAATCATAAATATCTCCATAATTAGGGAGATATTTGAAAAATCAAAACCCATTTAATTCTTCTGTAACCATGCATAAGCCAAACGACACATTACAAGAGAAATTTGAAAGTTCGATGTGATTTTGGTCGAATTTGACAAAAATTTAAGGATGACTTTGAGGAAATGGAAGGATCTGTATTACATTATAACTAACCGTGAGAGTCTCCTAATCTGGTGGAATGATCCTTCTCAAAATCATCTGTCTGTGTTGGATCTGCAAACGGGGGCTCATGCTGGGGATGTTCATTCACCCTTCCACTAATCTGAGCGTCGTCTAGTTGAGACATTTGCCTTTCCAGAGGTTCTTCGACATATGTTTCTGCGCCGCTGTGGTGTAGGCTACTGTCCATGCGATGTATAGATCTTTTCCCCAGAGCACTCACAGTATCATGTCTTGGTGACCCATATCCTATTGCAAATGAAATAACCAATTTAATCACAAATAAAGTTATTACAGATAGCAAAAGAAGAATGACATTTACAGTAGGAAATATACGGATGAAATTATAAGTACTTCAGTTTGCATTTTTCATGCTCTGTATTTCGCAAATTATTGAAAATTTACTTGGCGAATTAATTTTCAAGAATTTAGTTTTTATACAGGTTTTACATGGAAAGCATTAAATTATCTCCCCACTGATAGATATTTGAATAGGAATAATGGGCATCAGACCCATTTATGTCTACATTTACATTATAGACTATATGGGTAAATGTGATTTGAAGCAGTGGCGTAGCTATTTGGGGGGGGGGGGGCAGGGGGGATAATTTGCCCCCCCCCCCCCCAATAATGTTTCCAAATACAATACCAACAAATAAATTGATACACTTTGACAATAAAGAAGTACATATAGATTACATCGACAAAGGACTTTGTGCCCAGCATAGTTGCCTCCCCCCCCCCCCCCCCCCCCCGCCGATCCATCTACGCCACCGACTTGAAGTATTGGCAGGTATGGGGCTAACTAACTACTCACCACTGTCCCGATCCCGTTCAGCACTCCTCCACCTCTTCTGGTCAATGACCCCAGCCACATCAACCCTGGGTCCCACGTCATCCTCCTGCCTGATTCTCTCCACAGGACTGGGCGACGACGAACCTACGATGTCGTGGCCATCGCGGTCGTGCAGAGACAGCCTCGATATCTGTACGTTCCGCTTGTCAGGCGAGCGGGACCGCCGGGACGCGTGCGGAGACGCCGAGGACTGCCGCAGGAAGCCACTGCTCACCGAGTTCACCAGCTCAAGGAGTTCTTCATCCGCTCCCGGTGACCCCGCCCGCGAGAGAACCTGGATCAAGTGCTGCTTGTCGTCTTTCGCAAGCATGTCCATTTGCTGTAAACGACAAGAGAATATCCGTTAGTATATATCTGCAGGCTGTACAACACACTTTGGATGATTCCAATTTCCGGGGAATTTCATTTAAACAGCTCATTTTGGGTCAAATAAAAAATATGAGTAGTTATAAAAGATTTTTAATACAAAAAGTATTTTGGCAGCAGTCTGAATAAATGGCCAAGCTACTCGGTTTTACAGCATTAATTGTGCGCCACAATGTAGGCAACAAATAAGGAATAAAAACATTATTAGTATTGTTAATTGAAATTACTTGTAGTTTATGATAGTTGATGACAGTTAAAGACTGCTGTTTACGGAGTGAAACATTAATGTCAGATTTTAAAGGGACAGTCCCTCTTTTACAAAACGTCTGAACAGTTTGCAGTTACCGGATGAGGATGAATGTAACACACACAACAAAAATCAGATCGAACAGCCCTGTAATTTGGATTCTACGAATGAAAAACGAATGCGTCCCTCCATCAAACTATGTATCTGTCAATGGAGTTTAACTGATTTAGTATAATATTACAACAATATTGTACTTATTCTTGTAAAGGTATTGTGAAGCCAACATTTGTAAACGTATGTCACGGAAAAAGATCTCAAAAATGAAGAATATATTATTACATGTAAGTTTAAGCGAGGTTTGGTTATTTGTTTCAGTATCCAGTTACCCGTTGTTATTTATGCACGGGTCACGTAGCTAGCGCAGGTCACGTAGGGGTCATGCATAGCAATCTAGCACTCCGTGAATCCGTGTACAAACTTACGCACCGGGTGAATACACATATAATGCACAATTAACCGTTGTACGATGGTTTATTAGTTTTAGGTATATAACTCCACGAAAAAGAGATTTCAAGCCCTAATTTTTTCAGGCATGCTATTAAATGACATTTTCTTTCATATAAGACAATAACCTCGCAACTTTTGAAATTTGGCTTGCAAAAGAGGGGCTATCCCTTTAACCCCTATTGCCCATTTGACAATTGAAAAGTGTTCCTGGAACGCTTATATTCATTCATTAACGTCTCCATCATTAGGGCGACATTCGAAACACCAAGCCCATTTTGTTCTCCTGTTAATACCATAATCCAAAAAACAAGATTCCAAGAGGAATGTGAAAGCTCCAAATGATTTTGGTTGAATTTGACAAAGTTAATAATGGATCACTTATAGCCCGGTCACATATCAACGGATTGCGCAAACGGATGTCAAACGGAGAGCTAAATTTTCCATCCGTACGGTTCTATACGTTTCTTGTCCTTCCTTGTCCGGTGATGTACGTTGTTCTATGTTTTGTACATAAAGCAATGGAGACGACTTTCATCACCAGATAATTTAATTTCGCAAATTGTCTATTCGTTGGGCATACGTTTCCGATATCCGTTGATATCTGACCGGGCCATTTATAATAAACACCTGCATTATCTGATGGCTCTTGCTCGTGATCTTGAACTCTGGTCCTTGGGTAGGCTCGTCTGGTTCTTGACATTCTCCCGGAGCCTGTGGCTTGCCCGACAGCTTCCAATGTTTCAAGCATCGAGGGCAGTGGAACAGGAGCTGAGCAACAATGCCAGGGACAAAGTCCTTTGTCGATGTAAGCTATATGAGCACCAGGCAGCAATGACATAATGAAAGACATGTTCGATTATATTATTGGGTTTATAGCTAAGGGTGAATATGAACATCAGTGTTCGCATGGAGCTAGGGTAGATACAAATTTGGCAATAATATGACTCTGTTCAAGCACACATAACTGAATGATGCAGGACTATTAGCAAAACTTTCACGAATTAGCACATTTAATGTTTGTAATCAATGCAAGAATGAATTTTATTCAAGGTTTGCACATTTCCTAATTGCCTTTTAAAGACTTTTATGGATGGTGCCAGAGATATAGTTCGGGTTGGGGTCTCTTTAAGGAATGCGATATTAAAACTATATATCTTACACAATGGGCTAAAAATGCTGGTCTTGGAAATTTATAGGCCTCAATTGCCTCACACATCCCCTGATGAAACAAAATTCCTGCATATAATCACTTCTAGGTGTCATATATACTCACAATTTTGATGCCCATGGACTGGCACAATAGGATTTGCTTCAGGTCTTTCTCCACACTGGTGATGGGTGAATCACTGACGTCACAATCGGGTAGATCGAGAGGAGAGGATGGTGTGTGGGCAATCGAGCTCTACACAGCAAAAAAAAAATTAAACAACTTTTTAAACAGCCAAAAACGCTGTTTAAGCCGGTCCCTCTAACAACATTGTTTAAAATTTTGAACAACCAAGATAAGCTATCTTGGTTGTTCAAAATTGTAAACAATGTTGTTAGAGGGACCGGCTTAAACAGCATTTTTGGCTGTTTAAAAAGTTGTTTAATTTTTGTTTGCTGTGTAGAAGTAGGTGAAAACGAAGTGATCAAAGTTACTTTTTTTTTTTTTTTTTTGTATTATTAAACTATATCCCATCATTCAGAAGAATCTTACAATGATATCTGTATACGTCACCACTAAAATCTGAACTATTTGGAAAAATCTTATAAAGTTAATTTATCATTTTAAAGTAACAAATAAGTCTGTTCAATCAAGGTGAAACTTGGAATGTATATTATGGCACTATTCAACCGGTTCAATAAAAACGTTCTCTTCAGTAGACTTCTTTTGGTGGCCACTATAAGCAGGTTGGCTGCTATACACAGGTGGCCACTATAAGCAGGTTGGCTGCTATACACAGGTGGCCACTATAGCCAGGTTGGCTGCTACAGACAGGTGGCTGCTATAAAGCTAAGGCAGGTTCGACTTTATATACCTCTCCTCTTTTATCGTGCTTGCGGTTGCTGGCTGGTCGTCCAATCAGCATCATAGCATGGGCAGCCATCCCAAGATCACCGTGCTCCGGCTGTTCCGAGGGATGTGCAGACAACGCCCCAAGCTGTACAAACAAAAACACTAAACATCAACAAATGCTTTTATTTCAAACATAGGGAAACTGATCAGAAATGTTTTTCTCTCTGGGATTCGAACCCGAGGGCTCTGGATCGCTAGACCGGTGCTCTACCTGTTGAGCTAAATAATGCCCTTGTACTATGTTAGTTGTTTTAATATTAAACTTAAATTATATATACCTTGGATGTGGGCTTATAAAGTTTACAAACTTTATATCAGCCCCTAAAATTGTTGATGGCACTGTACAGCAGAGGATAAACATGGCCAAGCAAATCTTTAATACAGACCTTCATGAATTAATAAACCATAATCAAATTCATGGCCGTGATGGCAGTATCTGCTGATTATATCACCCCTCGATCATCACTATAAAAAATCTACATGCTGTGAAAGTCTGCCCCAAGATGAATGATGAAAATATTCTAACTTGAATAGATCTAAGCTATTAAGAACTGGAGATGAATACATGTATTTGTCTATTTTTTTAAAAGTTTTACAGCAATCATAATCATAGGTAGATGTGAAGTTAACATTCAACTTTTTTTTTTGTTCAACACTCCTTCAACATTTGACTTAATTTCAAAACTCCCGGAATGTTAGGGAAGTTTATATTAAACTATTATAACTGGCAAGTATGTTTTCTTGTTGTTATCTTTTTTTTTGCTGTGGCTCTTTTGACCAACTGCACCCATGTAACATTCGAAGCAAACATTGTATTCATCAATTGCTTCTTAAGTTTTGAGTAAGCGGGCAAGTAACATTTCTATTTGGGCAAACACAAATGTTTTGTTCATGTATGTTTTTACTTGCCCAAACGGGCCAGTAGAGACAGTACAAAAAACATAAACTATAACCTACCCTTGAGGGAACTCTAGCCCGTGGCAAAGGTGGGATCGGGGTCTCACACGTGACTCCCATCATGGACCCTCCCAACTCGACGCCGAACTCGTCATCGTCTACTTCCAGCGACGACGCATGCGTATGCGTTATCTTTGGTGTCGTTGAGATCGTTATGTCCTCGTGCTGGTTGTGGTGGTGATCACCAGTCTCGGTGCTGAGCCCACCGGGTTCACTCGGACGTCGAATGGACCTTGTTAACCCCTTGACACGGAAAAAGAAAAGTACATAATATATTTAAGTATTTCTTTCTCTCACTCTCTCTTTCTATGTCCTCTTTTTGAACAGATGCATGCAGGGGACAACAAATATGAACAAATATGCAATGCATTAAACAAATCTTATCCCTTTTAGAATAAGTTACCAAGCTTAGTTCTTTTAAAATCACTTTATCTCATCACCAGCCCCTTTCCTCAGCTTGTTCCCTAGATTTTTGTTCTAGCATCCATGTTTCTCTTTATCATACATCATCTTTTCATCTTCCTTTATGCCTCAGTTACCTCACCCTGTATATTATTTCTATATTCTTCTCTTTTTATTCAACTACTTAATTACCTTGTCCCTTTTTCAGACAATGTTTCCGTAGCTCTTTATCATCATCCTTTTCTTCTTCATTATCTACTTTTCTGGTTTGCTTCCACCTCATATCTCTTCTCCATGCATGCCTTCATCCCCACTTCCTCCTCCACTACTCCTTCCTCGTCTTCCCCCACTTTCTCATCCATTTCTCTTCTCTACCTATATGATCCTCTTTCTCATATACCCCTTTATGAATATATCGGCGCCTACATTCTCTTCCTTTCATTCTTGCCTATAGCCATTGGTGTCAGTTGTTATAGACATTGAGTGTTGTTCCAGTTAGAGCTGTTCAATTACACAATCGAGATCAAGATCAAGCCTTCATCTTTCCAATTTATGCTTTCTCTTTTTAAAAATAAAATATGATTATAAATTCAACTTCTTAATTACTTTCTATCTACTTCCTCTCAATCCTTTTGTCTTTTTAAAAATAATTATCTACAGAGCGCCAGCGGCCAGCGCAAGCGCTGGCGCTCTGTAGAGTTATGTCTCCGTGTGCCTTTTCTCCTTAAACGGCCTCTCCATCCTTCCTCATTTCTTTTTTTCCATCCCATTATCTTGGCTATACTTACCCTTGACACTCGTTTGCTAGGCCCAATAATCCTTATCTTGGGCGGAGCGGCCGAAACGGTGACGCCATTATTATCGGCATTATTGTCTGCAAGCGGTCCAGTTCCGCCAAATTCCGCCAGCCGCGGCAAAATGCCCTCCGCCTTAGTTAACGACATGCTTATTCAAGTTGGCACGAACAAGCGGCCGAAGTTGAACAAAACCAGAAAGTTTCCTCATTTCTTTTTTTCTGACGAGGAAAATGGAAAATATAGAAATCCTCCTCCATCACCCCTGGCGCCATCTTCCAGTGTGTTTATTATCGCACTGATTATTCATCCGAAATAATTTCAGATCATAAAGAAAGATGTGGTTGCCTCGCAACGCTGGATGTTGGCGCGCCATTTCCCCTCTTACGCGCAGATCCAATCATGATGACGTAACAATTGGAAATACAATAGAAAACTGTTCAATTAGTTTGGTTTGTTTGTTTGTTTGTATTTCCGTATAAAAAGTCAAAATCAAAACAATAAGATTCATAATATACATAATAAAAGAATTTTACAAATTGTAAATGTGAAGAAAGAAGTGATGAAAATACGGATGGATAACCAATATTCAGCTGTAGGGCATCATACCCTAGCTATTGCTGTTCTTCCATAAAACACAAGGGTAAGAAATAGATACCGGAATGACCCAACAAGAAAGATTTACAAAAAAGAAATACTCACAAAAAAATAATATACCTGTAAATAACGATAATTTAACTCATTAACGAAAGCATGCGACAATGAATATCATCAACTTTTTTGAAAAGGGTAAGGATATCTGCATGTGTTTAAAGGGATAGTTGAGAAATGGTCAAACAAAAAACCAAAACCAAACCAAAACCTGCATCATTAGCCTACGGTACAAACTAATAGTTATAACTCCACCATGCTCGAAAGGTATACACAATTACAAACGACTATTAAAGTCAAAACCCTGTTATCATTAAAAACGAGCCGTTACAACTCATTTTTCCATAAAAAAATTGTGAATTTGATGCTTTGTTAAAATAATGATTCAATAGAGATATCATCAACAACTATTTAAAAACCTATTTAGATTTTTGTATTTTTCTTAAAAGTCAAAATGTCCCCCGGCCGGTATACATTACATATCTTGAAATCAAAATTTTCAACCATGAGAGCATTTGAAAAGGAATGATTCTCATTTTACATGTTTTATTCAAGGATCTTTCAAATGGAATTAAAACCAACCAATTTAGTGTCAAGGGGCATTTCGGGGAGTACCAATACTCAAGTGTTGCAAATGTTGCATATAAAGTTGTTGCATTATACGAACGATGGGTATAAATCATTAAAATAGACTAGATCCTAGCTATAAACGAATGTTAATTCTTTCACAATAATTAGTTCGGGGTTTCGGAAGAGCTAAATTTTCACCTGTACGTAAATAATATATCTCCCGTAGGCCGAGATTGATCGACCATTGGTTTAGATGGGTCGAGACCGATAAAAAAAAAAAGTGGACCCGAGACCGGTAAAAAGTGGACCTTTCTGAAGATTTTTTATTTTTTTTCTTGTTTTAATGTACAATTTTATACATCATTACATACGATTTCTTTGGCGATTTTCTAATGTTTCCCAAGTTAATCTGTATCGTGAACCTCTTCAGTCAAGACGTGTAAAAATGGATTCATTTCAAAATAATTCCTCCAGCCCTATCTTTAATTTGTTGCACTTGATTGCGTAATGTTTGAGAGGCTGACATCCAAACAATATCTGAATAAAGGTACTCAAAGTGGGGTAAAGTTATAATTTTATATATTAATACCAAACTAGATTTGTCTATACAAAATGTTGACTTAAAAAATATACCATTTGCCCATTTGTAATATTTTTGTCATAGTCAGGTGATATGTTCATCCCATTTCAACTCATTATCAATAATCAATCCGAGTTATTTAGTTACAATAAACCATATAAACCATGTAGTTTTAAACAATTTTAAAATTTAAAAACAAATATGTATTTACTAATGGAGCGAAGCGACCAACCCAGCAGCGTGTCCAGTGTTTTATGACCGGGGGGGGGGGGGGGGGGGGGGGGGGGTATACACAAATAGTGTTTAAACGAATGACACCGATAAAGTCAACGGACATTGTGTGCAAATAACACACTTGGTGAGCACTTGGCCAAGGATGGGGAGAAGGGGTCCACTCATTAGTCCATGCCGGGGCCACTAGTGGCAGGGCCCCTGTTAGCTTTTCTGATGCAGTCATTTAGCTGTTTAGAAATATTAAGATTATTAAGAGCGCATTGCAAGCACCCTGTTGGCACCCTACAGTGGAATCAGTAAAGGGGTACCCACATTGGTAATCTCAATGGGGGTCCAGGGGGCGGAGCTCCGTAAACTAATCCACAACTAAAGATGTTGTTCGTAATTATGTAAATACGTACAAAATGTAGCTATCAAAAATAGCGGGAATCATGAATAAGTGTGTATAAAATAAACAGGGGACTGGGTCAGATGGCCTTAATGGGGGTTCAGGGGGCGCAGCCCCCGGAAGATTTTTGTTATTTCTTCATTGGTATTTATTTTTGACTTTCAGCAATAATTTTCAATCTCCCTTTTCTGTTTTAATTAAAATTCATTAATAAAAATAATATTCTCGATTATAGGGCCGTATTCATTTTGTCTGTTTATATTCACGGTAGCGCCCATAGGCGTACCCGGGGGGAGGGGGTTCAACCCCCCCCCCCCCCCTTTGATGAAAAAAGGGCTGCCGTTGGGGGGTTCAACAACCCCCCCCCCCCCCTGCCCTTTACCAAATTGAATTGGTCTCGAGGCCATCATAACCGATGGTCTCGGGCCCCCGAAAAACCAATGATTTTTTAAGGATCTTGGACTCGGCTTCGAAAAATTGTCATCAACATCCCCCCCCCCCCCCCTCGAAAAATCATTACCGATCCCCCCCTTGAAAATCCTCACCGACACCCCCCCCTCGAAAATCTTCACCGACATCCCCTCCCCTCGAAAAATCTCCACCGACATCCCCCCCTCGAAAACTCCTCACCGACACCCCCCCCCCCCCCCTCGAAAGTTTTAGGTTGACAAAATAACCCCCCCCCCCCCCCCCGCTTGAAAAAAATCATGGGTACGCCACTGGTAGCGCCTAATAATATTAATATTCATCCCTGCTTTATCTCTAAGCGCATTTAATTTTGATTCTGCAAACATTTCATTGTATTTGTGAAGTTTGTTTTTCTTCAAATGTTTTTATGTTGGGTCTCGGTTATATTTTAGATATATCATTTTATCGGTTTATGTTCACTTGGTCTAATCTCAGTTGGTCTACTTCCCATTTGGTCTACTACCTGATGCCTCCAAAACCCTAACCCTAACCCTAACCCTTACCCTTACCCTAACCCTAACCCTAATCTATCTGTAGGTTGATTTCTTTATATTGGTAGCCTACTCAACTCAACCCTCTCAAAGGGTTCATCCCAAGTAAATGCTTTAAAAAAACCTTGGGCTAGGGGTCCGAAAATAGCGTGTATCTAGTCTGAAATACCCAACTGTAAATGTGATTTTCGTTTTAAAGAGCCGAGCTACCTCGTACGTGTACAGGATAACAACCGAGAAAACAAGTCTGGGTTTTCTTGAGACACACTGTACAATTTCCTCGGTAAACACAACTTTGCGAATGATCGACCGGACCTGGGAAAACAGCTGATTTGCACGTGAACAAGGGACTCCCTACTACCATTTGCTGTGTACATGTAAACAAAGGGAACCCGGTTCGTACCGCGGCGATATGTGAGCTAGGCATGGCCTGGATGGACATCCCGTGTATATTTGGCCCCGCCTCTCTGGTCTAAAGTTTCCAACTGATAAGGTAAAGTTTGGGAACCACGCTGGCATAATTACATTGTCTGGAGATCTACATTCCGATTCGCAGATGCACACGTTCAGCAGTTTTTTATTGCGGAAAAGCCCCTTCATGATTCAATACGCCTGAGTGCAAGACACTTTGCCTTTGGTAAACATGCTCATGCAGTGTGTGGATCTGGACTCGACAAGCTATTCATTCAACAAGTTGTTGCTCAACGTGAATGCATCAACAGTTAGTAGAGCAGATAAGTGTAATAATCGTTCAAAGTTTGATACAAGCAACATATTCCGTATGCAGACTACCTTAGGGACACTTTTTAGAAAAAAACATTTAGACAAACAAAATTCCAACATGGCGGCCATTTTCCAAGATGGCCGCCAAAAAGCTACTTTTTGATATAAAATTTTACTGAGTTGGCCGATTTTAATAATCTTGGTGTCGTGTTATATGTTTATTGACATGCTGAACACGATGGTAATACATACGGACCCATATGATGGCCAAAATCCAAGATGGCCGCCATTTTTCCAAGATGGCCCCCAAAAGCTACTTTTTAATATAAAAATTTACTGAGTTTGCCGGTTTTGATAATCTCGGTGTTGATTTATATGTTTCTTGATATGCTAAAAACGATGGTGATATAATACGGACCCATTTGATGGCAAAAATCCAAGATGGCAGCCATCTATTCAAGATGGTCGCCAAAAGCTCCTTTTTGATATAAAAATTGACCCAGTTGGCTGATTGTAATAATCTTATTAGTGTAAATTTAAATGTTAATTATATTTAAAACGATTGTAATACAAACGGACCAATATAATGGAGAAAATCCAAGATGGCAGCCACAGACATATAAAATGGCGAAAATCCAACATGGCGGCCATTTTTCAAGACGGTTGTCAAAAAGCATTTTACAATTTTTCAACTAACTGAGTTGGCTGATTCTAATAAGCTTTGTACTGATTACAAGTTTTTTTTGATGAGCTGAAAACTATTTTCATACAAATGGATCTAAATAATGGTAAAATCGAACATGGCGGCCATTTTCCAAGATGGCGTAGCTAGGGGATAAAGGAGGGATTAGCCATCTCTCCCTAGGGAAAGCATGATTTCACTTGTTCATGTTTCGGTAAAGGCTGCTACCTCATAGGAAATATTGCCCTAAAACTTTGTTTGCCACCCCTCTCATCATTGGCAGTCGTTTGGTTATACCTCTTGACTTTTGAGATGAATGAGTGACAATAATTGTACGATTTAAATAATTATGAACGCACTAAGGGTCCTTATACATTTTTTGTTCACCAATATTTTTAAAACGATTGTGCTACGCACAAACCAGCTACAATGCCGTGCATCGTCCCATCCCCCATTTTGGATAAATGCTGCCTATGCCCTGAACCTGTGTATATCAGCAGAAAATCAATCAATTGCAAAAACAAATTTCAACGTGTTTGGAGTCCATTTTTCATTGAATGAATTATTTCCCCCACATCCCGGTTAGCATGTCCAAATCTCCACTACCACCCTCCCAGCCCGCCCCCCTTAGGCTCATAGCCTGAGACTGGCAACGCCATGGTCCTTTTTACGATATATACCCAAACATATCTTGTAAGAGTTTGGTTTGTTATTTGCTTCTCTGTAATGATTCAGTTTGGGATGTAGGTATAATGTATTACACAGTATCACCTATATGGATCCAAGTATGTCAGTCTCTAAAACATGTCATATTCCACTCCAGGCTCATCATTTCCTCGAGTATGATGACCATTCAGGGTGTAAAGATAAACCTGCTAATTTGACCAACCACCATGAGCAAGTAGTGCAAACTCAGTCCCACTTTAATAAGAGAATGGGCAAGCAATTGAACGTATCCCAGGAAATGGATGAACCTCTAAAATAAAGTAATATTCCAGACACTAAGGATCTATAATGCACCTCATTTGATGTTGCTAAACTATTATATTTGCACTGATATGTACATATCATGCTTCAGGAATGGTTCAAAGGCATGGGTAAGGGGATGGATATGCAGACAGCATAATTAGGTTCTTTATATATATCATACGTCCTAGACACTAGATTTAATAAATGTTATGGAAATCTATTTTTCGAAACTTTTGGGATATAAAAAATGTTTGCTTTTATTTGAAATAGCAATATTTTGGACCATGGTTCCCTGAAAAGATAAAGACTGACATGATCAAAAGAGGAACGGCCGGTGTGACCAGTGTCGGTGTCCATCTATACAATGTGGCATATCGAATAGTAACGTGTGATACTGTAACAGATAATAAGGAAGCTGCAAACATCTCTACAGTTGTGTTTGGTATATAGAGCGGTCCATGGCGTAGCCAGTATTAAGCCGTATGCCAACTGAGAAGGGGTCGGAAGGTAGTTTAATCTGAACATGTGAATTGATCTGGGTGTATAAAATGCTGTTTTTTGCATACTGTACATGAACTCTCAATACATTATTAATGATTAAAATCGTATTATTCTCTTTATAAACATGTTGGGCATACATTCAGGAGGCCAGGGGTTTGGACGGACCAGGATGAGGTAAAGAGATCGTTCCGGGATAGGAAATAGCGATAACGGAGCAGCCTATCAAAAAATCAAGAACAAAAGTATTCATTACATAAAGAGGGGTTATATCCGAGGTGGGGGGGGGGGGGGGGGGGCACTAAAATATTTTGACGGGGTGTGCCTCACGGAACTCTGATATGGGGTTGACTACCAGCAACACATATAGGGTCTTTGGAGCTACAAAAACCCTTAAACGGGAGTTAAGAGCTAAAGAGGTCTAAGGAGCAGACTAAAACTACAAAATACATGGACTTGGAGCTACCAAAGACCTACGGAAACCCTCAAATGGTGGTCCAAGGAGCTGACTAGAAGAAGAATAATGGACTCGACGCTACTCAACTACCTAGCCAAGTCATTCCGGGGTCTATGGAGCGGCAATTTTTGAAAATCTGGTATCTTGAGAGTGGCAATCGGGTGTGAAAACGGGGGTTTTGTAAGCGGCACATACCCGTCTTATACTATACATGAGTGCCCCCCCCCCCCCCCCCCCCCCTGTGGGTTACATAGCCATATATCACTTAGCTACGCCATTGTTTAGGTCCTTGTGTAACACAAATGTTTTCAGCACATCAAGAAACATCAAAAGACACCGGGAATATCAAAATCGATCAACCCAGTAGATTTTTGACGGTTAGATTGTAAAAGGGCGGCTATTGGGGATTTTAGCCATTACAGTAGTTAAATGTATCACAATCGTTTCCAGCATTCCAAGAAGCAAAGTTCGACACCAAGATTATTAAAATTGGCAAAATCGTTAATTTTTTACATCAAAAATTAGTTTTGGGGCGGCCATCGTGGAAAATGGCTGCCATGTCGATCTTTCGCCATCATTTGGGTCCGTATGTGTCATTTTCGGTTTAGCATATCAGTACACATCGAAACTGACACCAAAATAATTAAAATCGACGAACTCAGTCAATTTTTATATCAAAAAGTAGCTTTTTGGGGCAATCTTGGAAAAATGGCGGCCATCTTGGATTTTGGCCATCATATGAGTCCGAATGTATCACCATCGTGTTCAGCATGTCAATAAACATATAAAACGACACCAAGATTATTAAAATCGGCCAACTCAGTCAATTTTTATATCAAAAAGTAGCTTTTTGGCGGCCATCTTGGAAAATGGCCGCCATCTTGGATTTTTGCTTGTCTAAATGTTTTTTTCTAAAAAGTGTCCCTAAGGTAGTCTGCATACGGAGTATGTTGCTTGTATCAAACTTTGAACGATTTCCATGATATTTTACACTTATCTGCTCTACTAAGTATGATACAGCGTGGAGTTCATAGCTAGCTGGATTCACGTTGAACTTTCAAATACCAATTGTGAGGAGAGATTCTGTGATATTCCTACTTCATTGGACTCCGTGCGCGTTGATTCAACCAGACTTTTGTAAGTTTTTTTACTGAAGTGTCTATTGATGATGAGGATGATGATGATCGATGATGATGTGCATATGTGTGATGATGGTAAATCTTGGTGATGATTGATGGTGATGATGATGATGATGATGATGATGATGAGGAGGAGGAGGATGATGATGATGAGGAGGATGATGATGATGATGATGGTGATGATGATGATGGTGGTGATGGTGATGATGATGATGATGATGATGATGATGATGATGATGATGATGATGATGATGATGAAGACTGATAATGATATCATGCTGATGATCAAGATATCATACATGTTCATGATAAATTAAATGAGTGGCGGTCTGGCGGATAATGCAAATTGCTAGTAAATGAAATAATGGATGCTGAATTAAACAGATCTTTGAAATCTGTAACTTGTAATTTATTTTCAGAAAATGTACAAAATGTATCTATTTATGTACCGTAAACCGGGGTGACTTTGGCCACTTTTTGAGATGAATGTATTTTCATCAAGCATCACTTTTCAGAACAAATTTCTTATTGTTTCTAATGTAGTCCTATAGGATAATGTTTAGAATAAAAAAATAGTTCTGAAGAGTGAGACCTGATGAAAATACATCCTTCTAAAAAAGTGGCAAAAGTCACCCCGGGTGCCAACCGGGTGCCAAAGTCACCCCGGTTTACGGTACCCTTGGTATATGACAATTATGCATGGCTAGGACAATGAAACCCAATCAAACTGTTGTTTTCATATACTTGTTGAAGAGATTAGGAGGAATAATCTCTGAAAGTTAGAGCATAATCGGGCAAGAAACAAAAAAAAATGGCTCTTTGAAGATGTCCATTTATTCCTATGGGGAACTCAAATTGGAAATGCACTCTGATAAGTTTGTGGACTACTCTAGTTTTGTACACAAATATTCACATTTTTACAGTTTTCTTCATAGTCACACTTTTCCATTACCCAAAATCATGATATGTTGTTACAAAACATGTGTTGAGCTCAAACAAAGAGTAAACATATATTTTGAGAAGATTGAACAAAATTTAAATGTTGTGTAAAAAACATATGGGGAGTAGTCCACAACTTTGCCAATGTGTGTTGCCAATTTGAGTCACTCGTAGAAATAAATGGCTATTTTCAAAGAGCCGTAGTTTTCTTATTTCCTGACCGATTGTGCTCAAATTTTCAGGGACTATTCATCATTTAGTGTCTTATAGTGCATGCATATATCCGGATTTCATTGTCCTTTAAAAAGCAGTGATGTTATATTAGTAATGCTAATTATATATAACCACTCATACTTCATTGGGCTGACTGTAAATTTAGGAAGTGAATGAAGTGGCCCCTTTTGTTCAGGAATACAAGGAAATATATGATGTAATACCACCTCACTAGTGAATACTTGGTAATTATTATATAGCAAGGAGGAACTAGTGGGCCTAGTACCTCCTTGATTATACAAAGTTTTTGAAACATAATCTTGTATAAATATATGCATCAGAAATGGCTTCATTTGTAAAGAAATACGATTTTGCAGTTAAATATTTCTGAAAAATCCCATAGTCTGCATAATTTTCAAGCATAATGTGAACACTTAATTAACATGAGATTTTACTTGATATAATCCAGTAATTGTAACCTTTTCTGAATCATAGAAACAAAATTAACTCTGTTCAACTGGACTTACAATTTTGGGAGTAGTACAGTTTCACAACCTATCCAGGTTGCTTCTTCAGCTAAACTGGCTTAGGTAGAGAAGATTACACGGTGAAAGCTGTTGGAATCACTGACTTGAGTAATCTTCTATTGGAGATTGTTCAGGCGTCGAGGAATCTGGCCGATTATCGGATTGTACACCAGAGATGAGTTGTGGCAAAGTCCCCCTCCCCTGTTATTGTTAAGCGAGGGATTTTCATCTGTACTACGTAAATGGTGTAAAATATATATATATTTATATGCAGACTGGAGTCTGGACTAGTATTTTAAAAGATAAAAAACATGGTATGTATACAACTCGATCATGAGTTTGATATAAACTATGTATTTTATACATAAATTATGTATTCTACCAATTATAACAAAACGAGATGCAGATTCAATGATAGCGTTTATAAATTTGTAAATTAAATTATATCAAGCTAGAATGAAATAAAAGCTATAAGAATACATTAATAAAAGCTCTGAAGAAAATGAAATCGTATACTATACAGCTTCTAAGAGAACATATATCTGCACTGGTATGTACCCAGTCCACTCTATTCAGCAAGCTGTTGCGGTGTGCTTTTTAATTAACTTTGATATTTTTGTTTCGGAAATGAAAAATGGAAAAGCTAGCTCAGTCTGATGTCTGACTGATATTTTATAGCACAGTGTTGTTGAATGCAAATTTATACTACCAGTCTACCTTGTACAAATGAAGTACATACAGTAACAGCATCCTACCAGGGAACTTCCCTGATCTTACTTATAATTGCATTTTAAATGGTATGATTACAACTGTACAAATTAGTATATTTTTAATCAGACGTTGCTAGGCCTACCATGAAAAGAAATTGCAACATGTACTGACATTAGCCATTCTCTGGATCTGTGCATGAATGAATGGATTGGAGGGTAGTTGGCCTTGAATTTGTTATTTCTATGCATTTCAGTATAAATTTCAATCATTCATGCATAGCTGTGCACACAAAAGACTAGAGATCGGTATATTGTATTTCATGTACATATTTAAGTAGAGATAGCTGTGCATACAAAAGACTAGAGATCGGTATATTGTATTTCATGTACATATTTAAGTAGAGAGTTGTGTAACATTGTGTATTATCAATTGTAACCATCATAGTTTGATGATCCAGCAAGAGGTTTTTGCAAATAGTCAATTATCTGCTTAAAGGGATCTAGTAACTTTGTTGACATGTGCAAAAAGTGATGAATGGTTGATGCAATGTATAGTGTTGGTATCTCATATGTCCACAGGGTATTGTGTAAAAATTTCAAGTCAAATGGACATTGCATAGCCAAGTAATGAGCGAAAATGCAAAGTGACATTGGGTGATATTCACTAACTCACTGCATTCACTTTGTACAGGGATGAAAAACTCGCCCGGAGTTTTTCTTATCTGAATACTTCGATCGTACATATCTTTGTAACGAAAGGGAAATTTGAAAAACCGAAACCTGTCCCATGATTTTATTGTTAATACGAATACAAGAAGATATGAGGGAACCTCTAGAATTAAAATTTTATTTTGATGATTTGGACAATGTTACTAAGTCCCTTTAAATAATTACACAATAATCAATGAATATATAATTTTCAAAATTATAACTGGAAAAGAAAAATTTGCTAAGATCAATCATATTACATCAATCAATTACATATTTCATTATACAGACTTGCAATAGTCTGTTTGGATACCGCTCAGTTTATTAGTTTCCCTATTTCAATATTTATGAATGTGACATATGTTTTCCTACTGTGTTTTTACAGTATCATAGGCAACTTATTGTTACATTTCCATTGATTTCTGTTATGATTTTAATCAAGATATTAGATTATCATTAGTAGTACTGAGTCCAAACGGATAGCCGTTCGGTATCCGACCATGAAGGTCGGATACCGAATTCAAATTCTTGGATACGGGTATACGAAGAAAAAAAAATCGAAAAAAACAAACAAACAAACAAACAAACAAAATCGAAAAAAATCGAGAAAACAAAAATTTGAAAAAATTCGGATTTATCCGAAATGTAAATTTTATTTTTGTTAATGGTTGAACCATGGTTGAAGTATCAAAAATCAAAGCTCCATGTTTGTTTGTTTTTACATTTCGGATATCCGATATTTTAATATTTTTTTCGATTTTTTTTTTTTTAATTTTAATTTTTAATTTTTATTTTTTTTATATCAATATATCCGGTTTGACTCAGCACTAATAATTAGCACAGTAAATTTTACAATATGCATGTATTATTTTGTGTCTGGTGCTGAAAATGTAAGTTGGAAGTGTATGTTTATGTTCATATACCTCACCAATCGTACAATAACAAAGATTGGATCACCAGTTGCTCATTATATATAAATTTGAACACATGTTGCAGACTTGCAGTGTTGAAAGCAAATACAAACTTCCCAGGATAATAGTTAAATAGGTCCCTTATCAGTAGTGATAGTCAACTCAAAGCTGTTGTGTCAACAAGTAAGGTAAAGAATGATGAGGTCAACACAAAGTGGGCTTATAATCAGATAAACACATGTGTATAGCTCTAGATAGCAAAGTAAAACGATATAGTTTGGCTGGTGTTTAATGATAACACATCTAATGATAACAATTTAGGTTAATCATGTGGAGGGAAGTAAAAAGAAATGGTCCTTCTCTGGTGTTTAATGATAACAAATTGTATGGTTGCACTGGACAAAAGTTGTGTAAGGAACACTTACTGCCCTTTTCCAGAGCTGAGCTTCTCCCACCAGCCACAGTAAATAAACATTAGAAATACAAAGATAACACCATTGTTGAAGGAATAGTACTGTTTTGGTTTATAGGGTGCTTCGGTGAAGTAATTAATTTGTGAGGTAATGAAAAAATAAGTGTACGCTTGGAAGAGCACATGTATGATTTTAGAGATAAAACAAACTTTATTGGATCAAAATCGGTTGAGAAACGGCTGAAAATCAATCCGATTGGAATAAATGTGGGGCCCACATTTATACAATGATTTTAGAAGAAAAAAATGTTGATGCCTACACTTATTCAAAAATGTACCGAAGAGGTATTGAATTATTGAAATAGTTGTTGATGATCTCTTGATTGTATCATTATTGAATCATTGTAACAAAACATCACATTACATTCACAATTTCTTATAAAAAATGGTTGGAACCAATGTGTTCTTGGAGAGTGTCCTCTTGTGTTTAAACGGCTGCTTTTTTTAATAACTAAGCCATTTGTGAGTTTGTTAACATTTTGGGCATGGTGGAGTCATAGCCTATAGTTTGTAATAATGGTGCAAGTTTGGGTTACAGTTTGACCAGAACTGTACTTCTACTTCTACTTCTATGGTAATACTCATCAACGCCTGTTCAGCATCTAGATGAGGGTCTGTACTATCCCTCTAACCTGCTTCTTATATATATGGGAACCTGGTGGGCTGTAAACATGTACAAAGTCTATGGGGATTTTAGAATCTCAAAGGGAACAGGTTAATAAAGGTATTATCCAGGGCTCGACACTCACACTGGCCCGCTGGCCCGGGGCCAGTGAAATTGCACTTTGGGCCAGCAAAAATGTATAAAAGTAATGTTTTGGTGGCCCGATCGGGCAAGCAGATTTTCAACCTGACATTGAAAAAATAAGAACAATCTTGTTTTCTTCTATGTCATATGCTTCATCTATAATCAAAGGGAATAAGAAAGAGTGATATATTAAATAGTAAAATGTTTACTCGTTAAATAACATTGTTGGGGCCAGTAATTTTTCTTTCAGGCCACCAGAATAGGGGAATAAGTTATTTTACTGGCCCGATCAGGCCACTGAAAAAAAAGTTGAGTGTGTAGCCCTGTATTATCTGTTATGAAAAAAAACCTTGCAAAACTGCTCATACTGTATACTGTCATTGACTGATTCAAATCGCAGGGAAGGGGGAGGCCCCGGGGCATTTTATTTGGCAAAAGATTTCCTTCATGTTTTATTTGTATGTTTTATTTAATTTATTCATAATAGAAAATCCCCAATAAGCCATAAGTGGCCAATAGACATTAGTTTTCAAAATTAAAGGGTACCACCACTCAAAAATAATATTCTTATTATAGAAAGGTAACATCTTTAGTATTCCATTCCATCAATAAGTTCACAAAATATGTTTCCAGAAAAAAAAAAAAAATTTGAAAACGCCCCACCATTCTAAAGCATGCGTTCATGCAGTCTAAATTGCGAAGACTAGTGTGTGCAGAGCGAACGAATCGCCCGGGATGCTATTGTCTACAAACGTACGCGTGCATCGCATTGACGCACTCGCAAATGTTTGGCCCGTACGAACCAGGAAATAGTAGTGGTTCCGTAAGTGGTGGACATTAATTGCTTTGTTTATGAATTACACAACCCTTTGCAAAATATTGGGTATCTATTTGATATCACGAAACGGTACCAAAACATATAATAATGTGTTGTTCTTTGCCCGGTGGTCCCCTTTAAATATCCCTCAATCATTAGCACATTATTGATTATCAAAACAATGATCAATGTGAAGTAGAATAGGCAGAACTGTTGTAATCTTGTTATTTGATTTGGTGTAATATAGTGCTTTATAATACAGCGCATATATATCTACAGGAGATCAACTATTATTGTTAATAATTATAGTTCAGCTGGAGTATTAAGTTATTAACTGCATGAAGGAACAGCAGTCTGGCTTTTGAGGTTATGATGTATTATGTATGATTAATGTTGCATGGAACATAAAGCTCTAGTAGTTCAATGCATGTTTGGCATTTCATTAAATTCTCAAATCTAAGGGTCCTTTGAATACTGGTTTGCAATTCATTATCAAATTTTATTATTCACAATTATATTATTAGTTCTAATAAAGGATTGTGGTAAACGCATTCTGCATATAACTGTACCGAAAAAATGTGAATTATTTTCAGACAATATCGTTCATGCCTGGTGGCTATTTATTTGAACAAAAGGGTGATATATTTACAAATTCTACAGATGACTTGTTGTTTACTGCATGATATATGTGGGTTAGGGTTTAAACTAAATGCACTATTGATTTGTGAAGTGTGGAAATATTTAGTGCTTTATTCAATATAATGCATACTCTTATGAAGGTTTAATTTATAATTGTCCCCCAAGGTAATTTTTAAGACTTCAATCATATTCCAATTTCATTGTAAGATTCTTAAGAAAGATATATGAAAATTTCGTAGCAAAAGAATAAAGTTTACCCAGTGAAAACAGTGGAAATCAATGTCTCGATTTTATCCAAATCGTTCACATGAAGTATCCAAATTCATAATTCAAGTAAGTATTGACTACAGTCGGAAACCATCTATAGACGCTCTCAAATTCAATCTTAAAGGGGTAGTACAGTTTTGGTAAGGCTGAACTTTAGTAACCAAACCTGGACAGTAACATTATTTACTAATAGTTATAACTCCACCATGCTCAAAAGGTATACAAAATTACAAACGACTAAGTAAAAAGCCTATCATTCAAAAAGAGCCATTAACCCTAAAAGGGCCGGGCTATTTGAGGTCTTCAGCAGGCCGGGGGGGGGGCCATTATGGCCCCCCCCTAAGATCTCGGCCGCGGAGCGGCCGATCGCCGTGAAAATTTGCACGCATGATAAGTGAAGTGTATAGAATACAATGGTAATTTTTTTAAAATTTGAAAAATTCATTAATTTGCATATTTATGGTAATTTATGCAAATAAGTCATGAAATTCATATTTTTACCCATAAATCATATATTATTCATAATTAAACTCTGGTTTTCACTACATATATTCTTTAGAGCATGTGGAATAATAATACGACAAAAAAATTAGGAAGAGCCAGGTTCTTCCTTATGTTTTCTATTGTTTTGATAATTTCTTATGTATTTCTTTGTTTTTTTTAACTTATGTATTTTTTTGTTTTTGTTGTTTATTTTATTTCTAACTATAATTTAAGTATTTTGAACCCCCAAAACAACATATAAATGTAAACAACACTGAATAACCAATGATAAACCTCATTTTACGAAAATTGATATTTCCATATGTTTTGTACACAAATCACGAAATTGAGCGATTTTCGGGCTGACATGCATAGACAAAAGGTCACGTGACTTTGTAACGGTATGTCCGATTTTCGAAATTTTTGTTTTAAAATGTGCGCAAGACCCGAAAGAAAAATGTCACGGAGCAGCGGCGCGTCATCTTACAGCGTTTTGGAGCAATAAAAAAAATCGCGGAGGGGGGGCCATTATGGCCCCCCCCCCCGGCCCTATTAGGGTTAAAACACAAGAGGGCGCTTTCTGAAAAGGCATTGGTTTCAACCATTTTTCATACAAAATTATGCATGTGATGTTTATTGAAATAATGATTAAATAGAGAGATCATCAATAACTATTTAAAATATGCTTTTGAACATTTTTGAAAAAGTGCAAGCATTTTTAAAATTAAAAAAAAAAAATCATCTAATTATTTGGGCCCCAAATAATTATAAGATCAGATATATTTATTGATATTTCAGCCGTTTCTGGGTCGATTTTGACCAAATAAAGTTTGTTCTGCCATTAAAATTGCATGTTCTCTCAAATTCGACAATCAGTTTTTCATTACCTCACAAAAAAATTGTGATGTGCAGCACCCTCTCTACCAAAACTGAACCACCCCTTTAAATATACCCATGATTCATAGCAAGCTTCCACACTAACTTTTTTCCCGCCTGTTTGGGCAAGTACAATCAACGATTTTTTTAATTTTTACTTGCCCGAAAAGAAAATTTACTGGTCCCTAATACTTCTAGTTGAGTTTTAAACGTAAGGAATCACATTATTTTCCTGTGGTTCATAACCAATAATTAAGTTGCCCGATCGGGCAACCAAACCAGACCATGTATGAAATTTTACTTGCCCGACATCAATTTTGACTTGCCCCGAGCAATAGTGCAATTGTGCTCATGTCGAGCCCTGATTATTTATGGAGACATTTGAAAAATCAAAACCCATTTCATTCTTCTGTTAATGGCATAAGCCAAACAAAAAGGTACGAGAGAAGTGGGAAAGCTCCAAGTAATTTTGGTTGAATATCCCGAAGGCAGCCTTCAGAATGTAACATGATATATTGCGTGGGCTATTGTTACTAAAGTAAAACAAATATTTATAAAAGAGGAAAACTACAGATAGAGATAAACATGAAATTGGGATTGAGGGGAGATTTGGGGACATACATTGTTATTAGGACATATTATTGATAAAATACCCAGTGGTAGCAAGGAGTAGTACCTCCTTGGTGGTAGAAGGACTTCTAAAAGCCCAGCCTGTTTAGGGTTAACCAGCAAAATAGATATTTCTCTAGCTTGTAAGTTCCAGAGATGCCAACCAGTACGATTTAATCGTATTTAGTACGATTTTTTAATGAAAATACGACAGTACGATTTCTTAGCAAAAAAATATGATTTTAAAAAAAATTGTTATTATTATTATTATTTTTTTATTTTATTTTTTTCTCCATTCAATAGTAACGTTCAGAAAATAGCAAAAATAACTTTTTAAAAACTCATAAAACGTTGTGTGATCGACTGAACCAACTTTTTTTAATAACCCAAACATCTGGTCTAAGTATTTTTGTTGCACAAATTGGCTTTGTGAAAAAGAAAAAAAAAAATTTCTCCCTCGAGGTTGGCTGTAAATGTTAATGAAAGAGCAAACATTTTATTTGCCCGTTCTTACCAGTAAAACATTTTCCTGACATTTTAAAGGCCTGGGGACAACGGGCCAGTGTTAGTGTCGAGTTTTCGTGAAAATTTTATTTTTCTCTCCAAAATAGGATTTTTTAGGATATTCAGTCTGTTTTTTTGTGTCAAGAGGTTGGCATCTCTGAAGTTCCCTTGGTATGTGCTTATATGCACCCCCAACTTGGCCCCCAGCAGTATTTGAAGGATACAGTCAAGATAAGAATAGTATTATAATATATGAAAAAGAAAATTAAGATAAGAATAATATTATTACAATTATTCTCCTAATGTCAACAATTTTAAGATAAAGTAATGCAGCAACTAACATTATGTGGCTTATAGCTTATACTTCAGTAGGGCCAGGTAGTGAGAAAATGTTCTCAGTGTTGATATAGATCTATAAATTGCACTGTGCGATAAGTTTCTTCATGCAAGAATTGAGTTATTGACAAAAGAGAGAGAGAGAGAGAGAGAAAAAGGAAAATGTTTATTTTAAAAATGACTGTACATTATATGAGTGCACTGCATATGCCAGCTGTAACTGCAATAATACTGCGTACATGGTGTCCATATAAAAATTGAATTTCAATGACACCTTTAATTGATTATTGTTGCCATGCAAGAATAGCTGTTGACAATTAAGGGAGAGAAAAACAGTGAAAACAGGAAAGACAGTCATCATTTGTGCAGGTGCCAGGAAATCTAAACCACAGTGATGTGTACAATATATAGTTTTTGTCAAGTACCTGCACTATTTTACAATACACTATAATACTGTAACTCTCTGTTATAATAGAATAATCTGTTTAAGTAAGAATTATTCATTGAATGCTGGTGCACAACAATATAATGCTTTTGAAGCAACACAATTTGGTCAGAAACTCAAATAGATCAATGATGTTTTAAGTGCTCTTTCTGTAAAAACAGAAGCTGTTGTTTTGGTAAGTTTTCTGTTGAATATTTGGAAGAATATGGCATATTGATTTTAATAGACAAAATAAAATTTGAGAGTGAGGAATTCCACTTTTAAAATTCACAAGATTAGATGGCAAGTATTATTTCTAATATTCATTTCTAGTGTTCAGGAACTATTTATTATTATTTCTTTTTAATGTTACATAATTTATATGTACAATTCAAATGGTTATTTTGGCTGTAACTGAAAGTACAATGACAATAAATCATTTCAATGCACAAATATTCATTGATCATATAAAAAAAAACATCCTTATAATAGTTTTTATCACAGTGCAGAGCGATTTTAGGGTCTCAGACTTTCAGTTTCGCTCCAGACATCATCTATCCAGCAAGTTTTCTTTGATCTAATTGTGTTCAGGGACGACTAAGACAATAATGAGAGTCTTTATGGTAATTAACAAAACTGGAGTAGTCAGTGCATTTTAGCAATGTTATTACATGTATATTCTTGACATAATCATGTGCTTGAAAATAACCTGAAACTGGGCATACTTTCAATTATCAATCAAGCAAGCAATCAAGCAATTTATCAAATTATCAATAATAATCAGTGAACTAATTGACAGACCAATATAAGAAATTAAAATAGATCTTTATTTGTCATGGTTTTGAAATAATGTGTGCTCTTTTTCTATTGCAGATATATATATGTTTTAGTAAAGTTCTATTTTCACTAAAAAATATCTTTTTATCTTTCTTTTTACAGATTCCTTTAGGTATGAAAGCTAACTTGTAGCCATGGCGATGTACAAAGTGAACTACTCGGGATTGGATGAGAAATATAGTGGTGAGTAAATTTGCATATGGGCAATTCCATAGTCACGGACATTACAAATCAGAGATTTTTCATGACTTTCCAATGCCACTACTAATTCATACCTCTAGCTAATGTCTAACTTTTATTTTTTATTACAAAGCAATAGCCTGGCTAAGTATGCAAAAAAAGGTTTCAGAACATTTACCCAATTCGTTACTGAGTAATTCTGCAAAATGTGCACCGTCACGGACATTACATTTTTTGGACATTACTTTTTGCATCCATACACATCTTTGCAAAAGTCTGTGAGTTCTGAGACCTCCCAAAGGTGATTTAGGTAGTAAGATATAAACAAGGCAATGATAAATTGAATTCCAAGTTAGATTTTGCAAAACGGGCCAGGCATATGTGATCTAGACAACAAAACGTTGTGTCACGGACATTACATTTTCAGCGTCACAGACATTACACTTTTGTCCACTTTCTCTATACTTAGAAATAACCCGCAAAAACTGCTCCATTGTGCATGAAACTTTTTTAATGGTACATTTGATATGTAATCAAACAGTTTTGAGAAAAAATTCATTTTCCAAAATGTATCTACCTTAATTAGCATAAAATTATACAAATAATAGCAATAATTTTTACCAAATTTATTTTAAAATTTGAAATATTCAAACAGAATGTGTAGTAAACCCAAGGAGGTATAAGGTTGGTAAACCAAACGTTTAACTATTTAAATCATACTTTATGAGATGTTACCATCTCTTTCTCCTCTCAGTAAGTTATAGTCAAGTCTTTATTGATTATTGAGATTGATACCTCCTTGGTAAACCAAACGTTTAACTATTTAAAACAATACTATATATTTTTGATGAGGTATAATGTTCCAAAAAAATGTAAAAAATCAAAAAAGTTGTGTACGTCATGGGCATAACACATGGAAAATCATGCACTAAGAGTATAATTTTTGCAATTTGATCATACTTTATGAGATGTTACCATCTCTTTCTCCTCTCAGTAAGTTATAGTCAAGTCTTTATTGATTATTGAGATTGATACCTCCTTGGTAAACCAAACGTTTAACTATTTAAAACAATACTATATATTTTTGATGAGGTACAATGTTCCAAAAAAATGTAAAAAATCAAAAAAGTTGTGTACGTCATGGGCATAACACATGGAAAATCATGCACTAAGAGTATAATTTTTGCAATTTGATCATACTTTATGAGATGTAACCATCTCTTTCTCCTCTCAGTAAGTTATAGTCAAGTCTTTATTGATTATTGAGATTGATTATTGAGACATGCATGTTCAATTTGAGCAAGGAATTTAGTTTTACAAATAGTTCAGAGTACTGACTTTAAGTTCACTATCTGATAACTGATAAAATTGATTAAAACTTGAACCAGGAAGCTAGTAGCCCCTCTGTTTCTTGGGATTATCTATTTCTTGGTTAAAATAAGACATTTACATTTGTAAGGGAACGTGCAATGCTTTTAAACACACAGTTCACAAGACAAAATAAGGGTAACACAGCTTTAGTTGGGTTTATAGCCGAAGTTTGTTTTATTCACATTTACGCATAACAAAAGAGGACAGAAGATCAACACCGATTATTCATCACCTCCAGAATGACAAGTTCTTCCAAATCACAACTATCATGGAACAATCTTCCAACAATCTTCCACAAGTTCAAAACACAAGTTTCTTCTACGGTGGCATAAGAATGAATGAGCTCTCCCACCAACAAGCTCACTGTCAATGCCAGGGATAGCTTGGGGAAGGGGGAAGCTCTTTTGTTCTCAAGCAACCTGCATCTCCCTAATAACAAAAGGGTGTTGGTCATAAAAAGCTAACTGGGAGATGCAGATGTTATAATACATGTATAAAGTATATGGGAAGAACCTATTTTCTGGGCCATATATAACATACAGGGGGCCTAAAGGGGAATATTATATTATACAATTATATAATAAATATAATTTATATCAACCAAAGTAATATAAAATGTACCTTGATAACATCAATGGAGTACACCAGGACATCATCCAGGTAGCAGAGGACAGATGAGAAGAACTGATCTCCAAGACAAGCTTGCATCAGACGTTGGAATGTACCCGGAGCATTACATAGACCGAACGGCATTCTGACATACTCGTACAGTCCAAACGGGGTGGTGAAGCTGGTCTTTTGACGATCATTCTCATCCATTTCCACTTGATGATATCCCGATAGAAGATCCAGTGTGGAGAACCACTGTGCTCCGTGAAGGGAATCCATGGACTCGTCGATTCTGGGTATTGGGTAGGCGTCCTTTCTTGTCTTCTGGTTAAGTTTGCGATAGTCCACGCACAGGCGAAGGGAACCATCACCTTTCCTTACCAGGACAATTGGGGAAGCGTACGGACTGGTGCTTGGCCTGATGACATCCTTCTCCAACAACTGTCTGATGTGTTCCTTTACTTCTTCCAGTTGAGTAGGAGGGATCCGCCGGTATGGAAGCCTCACCGGTTCATCATCCACCGTCCGGATCTTGTGGGTGACTGTCGTGGTACGGCCCAGGTCAGCATCAGAACAGGCAAAAACGTCTGCGTTTTTCGTCAGGAGCGCCTCTGCTTGCTGTCTCTGGTGGGGACTCAACCCTTCCCATAGTAGGCCAGTGGTATTCATCAGGTTCTGTGCATCCGCGGGCTGACTTTCATTGTCACTAACCTGGACCCTCTCGCATGTGACACTGCAGTCATCTATACAGGAGACCTCTTGCATAGAACCAATGGGGGTCCGGGCTTTCAGGAAGATGTCTTCTGAAGTGGTGTTAACTAGCTGCAGAGACATCCATCCTTTAGGGGAATAGGTCACGGTAGGGTTAAGGGCGATACCTTTTGGAGTTTGCACAATGGAGTCGACAACTACTGCTTTCTTAGAGGAGCATGTAGGGCTGGTCACCTCGATGATTTGTGTAGACTGGGCCGGGATTACGATCTTGCCTTTCCCCGCGATGCGGACAAGACCGATGATTGTTCTGGTTGTGGAGTTTATTCCTGGGACGTCGGACACATTGGAACCTATTAAGTTTGCCAATATGTCATTGGGTAAATCCCGGAGAACGTTCATCCCAAGCAGTACTGGATGAGATGAGCTGCTTCCAGAGCTGGTGACAAGAATTCCTCTTCCCGGTATATTCTTACCAGCTACCTCCACATTACACTCAAAATACCCAGTGTATGGAATGTTCGTCCCGTTCGCAGCACTCAGCTTCAACCAGTTGATCTCCATCAGGGATGATTGCGGGAACAATTTATGGAAACACGAGGAGGTAATAGTGGTCACTTGAGATCCAGAATCTATTACAGCACCAAGTTCTACCCCACCAAGTTTTACCTTTGTAGTGGGGCAATTTCCAACAATTTGTTTCGTTACCTTGTATCCTGAGCCATACGTCATCTTTCCTGACGAGGCACCCAGCGCTCGGCTCTCAGCCCTGGGTTGAACTAGTTTTCCGACGGCTGCTTGCCACCTGGTGCTGGTTGACGGTTTCCCCTAGACCTTGGGGGAGTAGGACATTCTTTGGCGTAGTGCCCTCGAACACCACACCGATAACACTCCACAGTCCTTTTGTCCACAGTTGGCCGTCGCCCTGAGGACCCATCGCTCCGCTCCTCCAGGCGTTGCAGTCTGGCGTTGAACTCCTCCTGTTTGTCTTGCATCCGTTGCAAGACATCCGTCTGGCTGCGAATGGCAACAGTAAGTCCCTCCATCACACTGCCAAACTCCACTGATGCCTCTGTCTGCCGCACTGTTCCTTTTCTATGGTGGACGGGCGTGTCTCTCTCTCCTTCTTCCATTTCAATAGCCCAGTTTCTGATGTCAAGGAAAGGGAGTCGGGGCTGCTCCTTCACTAGTCGTTTGACCTCTCTCCGTAATACAGGATCGCTCAGACCATCTTGAAACTGTTCTTTGATGGCCTTTACCCCATCCGTACTACCAATTTGTAAGGGAACGTGCAATGCTTTTAAACACACAGTTCACAAGACAAAATAAGGGTAACACAGCTTTAGTTGGGTTTATAGCCGAAGTTTGTTTTATTCACATTTACGCATAACAAAAGAGGACAGAAGATCAACACCGATTATTCATCACCTCCAGAATGACAAGTTCTTCCAAATCACAACTATCATGGAACAATCTTCCAACAATCTTCCACAAGTTCAAAACACAAGTTTCTTCTACGGTGGCATAAGAATGAATGAGCTCTCCCACCAACAAGCTCACTGTCAATGCCAGGGATAGCTTGGGGAAGGGGGAAGCTCTTTTGTTCTCAAGCAACCTGCATCTCCCTAATAACAAAAGGGTGTTGGTCATAAAAAGCTAACTGGGAGATGCAGATGTTATAATACATGTATAAAGTATATGGGAAGAACCTATTTTCTGGGCCATATATAACATACAGGGGGCCTAAAGGGGAATATTATATTATACAATTATATAATAAATATAATTTATATCAACCAAAGTAATATAAAATGTACCTTGATAACATCAAGGTTCATTCCCTTACACATAAGAAAAAATGCTTGAAAATTTTTAGCTCTGCTTTTTTATACTTTTCACTGTGTATGTAATGTCCATGACGTAATGTCCGTGATGGCATTTTTGTTAATGCTCTTGATATACTTTATGATATCACATTCTAGCTTTGAAAATGAATTTTAAACTAAATTGAATTAAAACTTGTGCTTCTACAAAAACTTTTATATCTAAAACGTCACAGACATTTAACACATCAATGTTGTAAGAATCAAGATTTTATCAAATAACAGTTTTCAAAAAGTAAAGATTTTCACACATTTTCCTTTTCTATAGTGTTAAAACAAAGCCTAAACTAGACATTAGAAGTAGAATTATTGTTCTGAAGTGATCCATATTTTTTTGTTTTATTTTACAAACAATGCATGCAAATTTCATCATTTTGGGGGGCAATGCATACAGATTTTGTCCAACTTCAATGGCCCCCCAAAAAATATTCAGCATTGAATTTCAAACTTTTTTCAGTTAGTCATCAAAATATGGTCCTTCCTCATTACTATCCAGTAGTTAACAAGGCTGTCCCATGAATTTCATTTTTCCACCCTTGGGTAACATTTTTTGTGGAATTGCCCATATATTAAAATCAAATATCAGCATTGGGAAAGTTACCGAAAGCATCTAGATTGGCCAAACTAATCGGTCAATATTGTTGAAATGTCTAAAAAGGGCTTATGTGGCAAAATCTGAACCTTAGTATCACTAAATGCAGAAATATCAGTTGAAACTTTCATTCGGGCTGCTGATTGGGTAAAACTGTACAGATTGTTTGCACTTTCTGCTCTAAAGGATGAACACTATTCGCAAGTCATCAGGACAAACATTACAAAATACATACATTTGCAAAACAAACCCAAGTTTTGTTGCTGGAATTTTAGCACATTGCCCATTTGATTTAATTAACATTTCTTGTATTCACCAATTTCACATACTGTTTAATTATTACCTTATTAATCTACATAAATTACAGATCGCTACATGGCGAAGGATCGGAGTGAGCTGCACTTTGCGGCCAGCAGAGGGCAGCTAATGGATCTGCACACTTATATCCGGCACGGGTACAGCGTCAACAAGAAGACCAGCATGGGATACACCCCCCTGCATGACGCCTGCTGGACCAACCACCCTTACTGCGCTAGCCACTTGGTGAAAGCTGGAGCTGAGGTTAGTGACATAAGCCTAGGTCATTATTGGTCTACAGTTTCCTGCATTTAATGATACTGTGTAGGGGTTAATTAGTTGATCTACAAACTAGTACAAGTTCTTATTCACCATGGCATGGGTAGAGTGTTACCCCTGCTGGACTAACGCCCTTACTGCGCTAGCCATGTGATGAAAGCCGGTGCTGTTTAGTATTCAGAAGGTCATTTTGTTTGTGTATTATCTATTGCATTTCTTTTTTATTGATGCAATGGGTTTTGGTGTTAAGATGCCACTTGCCCTAGGCAGGTTTATATTATGAATGTGTCTTTAGGTGCTACTAGATCAAAGATCAAATGTTTTAATTATGTGTCAGTTGCTAATATTCTTTTGTAAACATTTCTTTTTCTAGATTGTTGCAACGAGTTCTGACGGTAAAACACCTCTTGCCCTAGCCAGCAGTTCAGGAAGTAGAGACAGTGAATCTCTTACTTGATGCTAGGTCAAAGGTCAAAGGTGATGTGTCAATGTACTAACTTTCTATTACATTTCTTTCTTCTAGAACAATGCAATGAGTTCTTAGAACACCTCTTGCCCTAACAAGCAGTTCAGGAAGTAAAGATTTTAACTAGATGCTGGGTCAAAGGTTTTAATTTTACATTAGTTCATTATCTATTGTCATTATCAAGATTGATGCAATGAGTTCTGATGGTAAAACGACTCTTGCCCTAGCCAGCAGTTCAGGAAGTAGAGACTTTAACTAGATGCTAGGTCAAAGGTCAAAGGTCTTAACTTTACATTAGATCATAACCTATTGTCCTTTTCTACTTCTAGATTGATGCAATGAGTTCTGACGGGAAAACGCCTCTTGCCATAGCCAGCAGTTCTGGGAGTAAAGACTGCGTCAAGCTCCTTCTGGATGCGGGGGCAAAGGTCAATGTCGAGGACGAGTCGTGTTCATCACCGCTCCACGCCGCAGCAATAGCAGGTCAGAGCATTGAAATGAACGCCTTCTAGAAGAGCCCTTTATATTGCATTTAATGTTTTCCTCATGTTACAAGTACTTCAAATAATGGTTTTAGTGTGAATAGGCAGGTAAATATACTCGGATCTAGGACGATATATTGAGGTAAAAGAACCTAGCTTACTTGTCAAAAAAGAGTAGGGTGACGTTTTCCAGTTGGCTAGTTCATCGCATCTTGCACATCACACTAAAATTTAAGGAACAAGAAAATCAGTAAATAGATAAGTCGCGAACAGTGCGTAATCTTCAAGTCTGAAGTAGCGCTACATTGAAGGAAGAAGAAAATGAGAATTTTAAGAAACTCAGAAAGTGTTGCATGGATACAAAACTTGCATCCCCAAAACAAAAGGGGGTCAGAGATAAATCAAGATGATTCATGCACAGACTCTGAAATTGTATTGTATTGCATAATCTTGGCACCTATCCATTTTCTTTTAAACATACCCCACTCCAACTCCTTTGCCCTTTGTTACATAACATCCCCTTCGTGTGTATATAACCCCTCCAATCCCAGGCAAGTTTGATTGGCCACTCACTGCCTCACAATTGTTTCACTGTTCCTTTTGTGTGTCTATATGTCTATATAGTATTATGTTCTCTATGTACCCTCGTCATTTTAGCCTCTGAAGAAGATTCTGCTAGGATCAAAAATGTAGGCCCTATATCTCAAATTGTATAAAGTGGAAGAATAACCAATTGCCTACATGAACCTGATGGGTCCTGTATAAACTCTTTAGGGGTTGCAAAATTAAGTAGGAAACAGGTTTATATATAAAATGTGCATAATGACATAAAGACTTCAGTTCCATAATGTTAAATATTCATGTTTTGAGGGGGTAAAATTTAATTAGTGGCCAAAGACTATATGAATCAGAAGAACAAGTATGGAAGTATTAATGTTGGTGTTTTCCAGTAATGTTATAAATTCTTTGGAGCTTACATTTATTACCATCTAATATGGGTACACAATCATAACAATTTTCTTTTCAAATATATAATTCATATTGCTCCCCTTGACCCCAGAGTATAAATGGGTACTTGGTTGGGTGTTAAATAGCCTGTAGCGCCCTGAGCGGCTTGGGCTAGTATGCTCCCCAGGGAGTTAAGATGGTGCACAAAATAATTACGCAGGTTTGAGCTGTACTTGATGATCAAGGGTAATATTAATACAGCATATCAAAACCTTGTATTAAGCACTATATAAATGTTATCTATTATATTAATACGGTAAGCTTCAACCCCCAAAATGGTTCCCACTCGAGATATCCTCACCCCGAGGATTCGGCGACTTCCCGACCGTCGCGATCGAAGGATATACGTTTTGCGGAGGACAATAAGGCATTCCCGAGTCGCTCACGCCCCGTGGTCGTCGTCCAGATCGAAGAAAAGGGAAAGTCAGCAATGTCAATTGCCCGTTTAAGACGCCGAGCATTGACTAACGATTTATCGCCGTAAAAGTATTTGTAAGAATATAAATTGGAGTAGATAAAACAAATAAAATATCGAGAAACCATTTTAGATATAACACGTTGCGAAACTACCCAGGTTTTGATAAATATCAATATTTATATTACGCGGATGGTATGGTAATGATCGCTATTGCCGATTGGCATCGTGTTTGTAAGTGCATAGACGACCAAATGCGACAACTTCAATTTAGCTGCGGTTATACAACGCGCGATGGCTGTACAGCCGTGTATACACGTCGCGCAGTCATCTAATTACCCCACCGAACCGTAGTTTATTTGCATAGCTCACTGACCTGCTGACTATCGTCTCTGGTCACTATCTCATTCGCCCTACCGTACACGATACTATAATTGCGCCAGCTTGTGGTAAGATGTATTAAGTCCGCGAGCTCACATGCTTTGTACACAGCTGAGCGGGTGTGCAAAGTACATTGAAGTGAATAAAGCGGGGTGGACAATGGTGGAGCAGGGGAGTTGTATACAATCTCGACATATTGCGGTAAGATGAGTGTATTATGCCATCCGCGAAGAGAAGACGCCTGGGGGTGGGGGGGGGGGGGGTATCTGCTCATTTATTATGCAATGCATGTATTGACGGCTACTATTCCCTTCAACCATGGAACTCCCATATCCTTGCTTCAACGGAATATAATAATATATCATCGGGTTTCACAAGAATATGACAAAATGTATACGCCGGAGAACTTAGATTGGATATGAAAAGTTTATGGGATGCATGTATATAGACGGCTACTATTCCCTTCAAAGGAATATATCATCGGAATATGACAAAATGTTTCACAAGAATATGACAAAATGTATACGCCGGAGAACTTAGATATATGTCGGAGAACTTGGATATGAAACGTTCATGGGACACGACGGGTTATGTGTCATGCAGGCAATTGGAGTCGCGGGGGAGGGGGGGGGGGGGGGGAACGGCGAAGCTACTGTATATTAGCAAGTACACGAACATAGTGTACTGTATCTAATTTAATACAACCCTAACCCTAATGCGTCGGGGCCCCGTCCAACGACGGGTTGTGGGGCGGGATTGAGTCGCCCGTGTTTATTTTGTCTTATACTATTTAAATTATGACTCTGGGAATAGTAAAGATTTAAAGTATCGTTATGTCATCATCGCCTTTCTCTCACAAAAACCCGCGGATTTCCGCGGGTACAGCTAGTCTATTATATTAATACGGTAAGCTTCAACCCCTCGAATCGTGTCCCACTCGAGATAGCCTCACCCCGAGGATTCGGCGACTCCCCGACCGTCGTGATTGAAGGATATACGTTTTGCGGAGGACAATAAGGCATTCCTGAGTCGCTCCCGCCCCGTGGTCGTCGTCCAGATCGAAGAAAAGGGAAAGTCAGCAATGTCAATTGCCTGTTTAAGACGCCGAGCATTGACTAACGATTTATCGCCATAAAAGTATTTGTATTTTGTAAGAATATAAATTGGAGTACTTAGATAAAACAAATAATATATTGAGAAACCATTTTAGATATAACACGTTGCGAAACTACCCAGGTTTTAATAAATATCAATATTTATATTACACGGATGGTATGGTAATGATCGCTATTGCCGATTGGCATCGTGATTGTAAGTGCATCGACGACAAAATGCAACAACTTCAATTTAGCTGCGGTTATACAACCCGCAATGGCTGTACAGCCGTGTATACAGGTCGCGCAGTCATCTAATTACCCCACCGGGGGGGGGGGGGGGGGGGGAGGGGGGAACGGCGAAGCTACTTTATTAGCAAGAACACAAACATATATTATTTTAATACAAGCGGAACAAATTATGGATCATATGAAATATGGGGGATAACTGAATAACTTTGCGTGGATACTAAACCATCATGATTTTGTTATACATTGGCCGGATGTATCGTTGGACGGGGCCCCGACGGGTTGTGGGGTGGGATTGAATCGCCCGAGTTTATTTTGTCTTACTATTTAAATGATGACTGGGATATTTAGTAAAGTTTTAAAGTGTTATGTCATCATCGTCTTTCTCTTACAAAAACCTGCGGATTTCCGCGGGTACAGCTAGTATATTTTGAATTTATTATTATTATTATGTTATTATTATTATTATAATTATTATTGTTATTGGCAGGTCACGTAGAGTGCCTAGATGTATTACTGGAGTCTGGTGGACGAGTGAATGGTACTAACCCATACTACGGATCTCCACTCCATGCAGCCTGCGGGGCATCCAGTATGGAATGTACTGCATCGTTGATCTCATCAGGTTAGTCCCATATTGTATTAGTGAGTGAGAATGATGTTAAGTCAATTTGGAGCTGAATTGAGGTCTGGATACTGTAGGTCAGAGCCTTTTTGTGTGATGCAAAATGTTCGGATTTGATCCATTTCTAATTTTGAGAATGTTTTCAAAAAATAAGAGAGACCCCTCTTCACATCGCAGCATCCTTGAACTGTCATATTTCCCCCCCCCCCCCCCCCAGTGCCCCCAGTGTAGCTATGCCACTGTCACTATGAGCACTTTTAAAAGCACAGGCCTCCTACTGTAGATGTCGCTTGATTATTGGAGATTGCTTTGTACCGTTTGTTCTAGGGGCTAATGTGAATGCTGGGAGACAACGAGACGTCCAGACCCCACTCCACCTGGCAACATCCTGAACTTTCAAGTTTTTCCATGCCCCAGTTGATTTCAAATGATTTAAATTGCATTTTTACTGTTTGCTTCAGGGGCCAATGTGAATGCGGTGAGACAACGTGACCTCCAGACCCCGCTCCACGTCGCCGCGTCCTTGAACTGTCATTCCGTCGTCGAGCTCCTGGTGTGCAACGGCGCGGACGTCCATGGGCGGGACAAGGACGGCAAGAAACCAGTGGATCTTGCTCTGACAGACGGCGCTACGCACAACCACCTTGAGACTGTCATGAGTATGTGTCATTGAGCTGTTATTGTACTACAGTGGAACCTCATTGTACTACAGTGGAACCTCATTGTACTACAGTGGAACCTCATTGTACTACAGTGGAACCTCATTGTACTACAGTGGAACCTCATTGTACTACAGTGGAACCTCATTGTACTACAGTGGAACCTCAATGTACTACAGTGGAACCTCATTGTACTACAGTGGAACCTCATTGTACTACAGTGGAACCTCATTGTACCACAGTGGAACCGCATTGTACTACAGTGGAACCTCATTGTACTACAGTGTAAAATCATTGTACTACAGTGGAACCTCATTGTACTACAGTGGAACCTCATTGTACTACAGTGGAACCTCATTGTACTACAGTGGAACCTCATTGTACTACAGTGGAACCTCGTTATAACGAGGACCTTGGGAACATGAAAAATTACTATATTCTAATATCAGTATCTTATTATATCTGGGTTAAAAAACAAAAGAATATAAAGAACTTGGACCAGCAAAGTTGCTTGTTATCAGGTTTTTGTTATATCTGAGCTCTTTATAACGAAGTTCCACTGTATTATATTCCCATAGCATTGAATGCATGAAAGATTATATTGTATGCTAGCACATCGCATCTTTGTTTATTGCAAGGCATTGCTCCTACTTAACATTTGTGCGTTTTCCAACATCCCTTTTTAAAAATGAAGAAATACAATGTATGTTATTGTCTTTTTAATTATACTTTAGAGTAAATGCTAGTTTGTCTTGCACATTTTTTTCACTGTTATCAAAAAAGAAATTGGTTCCATAATTTGGATTCTTAATTCTGTGTAATACCAGTGTTTTACGATTGAATAATTAATTTGAGTACTTTGTTCCTGTCACGTTTCACATTTCATTATTCTTTAGCGCTAACTCTAACTTATTATTTCATTTTTTCCCCTTCATCTAAAGCCAACCCAGAGGCATTGACAAGCATCTGCCGAAATCAGATCCGGACCAGCCTGGGATCCTCCATTCCCAACGGCCACATCCAGAAACTGGAATTGCCCAAGTCGTTACAGGAGTTCATTACCTACACAGATTCTTCATCATCATCATCATCTTCCTCGACTGCCTCAATATAGTCGGATCCGAGGTCCAATCATTTGGATCTGTCTAGATAATCAGTTGAATCTACATTCCAAGCAGTATAACCGATCAGATCAGATCAGATTTAGGATCCGCAGATCCGGACCTCTCTGGGATTGTACATTCAAAGCAGTGAAATTGATCAGATCAGATCTAGGGTCCACAGATCCAGACCTCTGGAATCCTACATTCCCCCCAGCCACATACATCCAGAAACTGTAATTGCCAACTCGTTAGAGGAGTATATTACCCAGATTTCTTCATCGTTATCATGATCAACTGCATCAATTAAGTGGGATCCCAGGTCTACGCGTTTGGATCTGTTTAGATAATCTGACATAAGGATGTGTCTTGGATTCTACATTTCAAGCAGTGAAATCGATCAGATCTAAGATCGACAAATCCGGACCTGTCTGGGATTCTACATTCCAAGCAGTGTAAGCGATTAGATCAGATCTAGGATCCACAGATCGGCAACATGATCATTTATTATCATTATCATCAACTGCCTCAGATCAGTTGATTTGCAAACCTGTTGGTCTGTATCTGGTTTGGTTTATGCTAAGTGCCTCAAAATGTAGACCTGCGAATCTTCAGATCATTATTTGATTTGATACTTGATGAATTGGTCTTACTTTTCCAACACTTCTATTTCAACTCGCAATCAATCTAGTCAAATGTTCCAAAGTGAAAAGGGGGAATTAATCTCTCTTCATTATTATCAACTCTTGCAACCGACACACACTCTGCATTATATCTCGTCTGAGGATCTATATACTGCCTGGTCCGAGGCTTTTCAGTCCAATGACCGCAATAAGCAGCTGAATGGATCAATTACTTGTATATGTCAAAAGTTAAAAGCATTCATCATAACATTTGTAATTGTAAAAAGTTGAGTAGATTTTTTAATACAAAGCAATAAGTTGCCTTTGTAGGGTCAGAGGATAATTTACTCTTTTTTGTTTTTTTCATCATTGTGCCTTTTCTTATTCTTGCTAATTGCTGTTTGCAAAGAAGATCTGCATAATGCATTGTTCCTTTTCCCTTTTTATTTTAGAGTCGAGGATGATTTTTTTCTTCTTCTAAATGCAGGGTCTGTATTTTCAAGAACACCATCAGAGTGTGATATTGTAACTTTTTTATGCACCCTATTTATTTTCTTTTTCCATTGATTAACAGGGTATATGTTTCTTATGAATGTAAAAAGTAACTGGGGGTTTGTGGCAATCATTAATCAATTTATTAATGAAGCAAGAATGAACTTCATACAAAAATTGGGATACTACTTTTGATAAAAAGTTTTTATTTTGGACAGGATTCCGTTGCAAAACGAGTTGCAATCGCTTGTAAATTTGCATTTAATTGCAAGTCGGAACGTGTGACTAAAAGCGCAAATATGATTGGTTTAAATGTGCATATTTTCTGACTTGCAATTTTGTGCAACTTTACAATCAATAGTAACCTTTTCTGCAATGGGGCCCAGGTACGACTAAATCATCTCTACATATATCTCTGTATCAGTATAAAAGTTCATCTTTATAGGTAATTCATAAGATATCAATTTTTTACTTTTCGGCGGTAATTTTTTGTATTGTGATCAAAAGTTTTAAAATGGATATCTTATATATCGCTTTATATTTTCCCATCTTGAAGAGTACTGGTTTCTGTGAAATCTTGTAACAAGTAATTCTAGTATATTTTTGTATGCAGGGAATCTTGTGCATTCTTTTAGCTGATAAACCTACATGTATGTGCTCATAATATTAAACAAAATACATATACAATGTATGTACGTGATATACTGTAGTGTGAATGTATGCTGCTTAGCCATTGGGATCTAATTTTACATATTATGAAACATCCCACAGGTACAAATGTATCTGTGGGGGATACTTTTGCGAATGACATGACAAACTATTGTGTAGGGGATCAAATTGCATTTCACTGGTCAGCTTTATCCGTCACATATAATATTGTTCTTCATTTCAGGGATGCAGAGATTACTCAGTTTTTGTTTTTTGTTTTACTGTCAGTTTAGTTGTGTACCATATGTGTATATTTTTCTTAAACAAGTGTAAATAGTATATATACAGTCAAACCTGTGTATAGTGACCACCTGAGGGAGACGAGAAGAGTGGCCACTGTAGACAGGTGACCTCAATAGACCGGTTCTATAACATAGTACAGTCAAACCTGTGTATAGTGACCACCCAAGTGAAACACAGAAAAGTGGCCATGCACTGTAAACAGGTGATCTCTAGACAGGTTCCATATCATTGTTTTTCTCTGCAGGGGATCAGTTTTAGTGGTTTGCTGCTATAGACAGGTGGCCGCTATTAAGACAGGTTTGACTGTTATCGGGTTCATTGATAGCTGATAACATGTTACAGTGGAACCGTGTTATAATGAGATTCTTGGGACCATAAACATAACCATGTTACATGTACATGTATATCAGGTAGCTTATTAAATGAGGGGTATTAGAAAGTAAAACGTTGGAACCTCGTTATAAAGACCTCTAATATAACAAAATCCACTTATTACAAGGTAATTTTGCTGGTCTCAGCCCTTCTCAGTCTTTTGTTTTTTGTACCCTGATTAAAATAGATACCTGTTAATATAACAAGGTAATTTTCACGGTCAGGATCTCGTTATAAAGAGGTTCTACTGTATAAAGATATGGGTCCTGTAAATGCCATGTCATATATAAGAGGGTATTTTTTATTATATGCTTCTACTGTAGCCTACCTGTAACAGTATTGATTAAAAAAATATTACATGTCACATATTTTTTAAATTTCTAATGTATTTCCAATTTCCATGTACAATAGATCTGTTTTGTCCTTTTTAAGTGTATGCACATATATAGTAGAGGTAGATATACAGTATACTGTAAATACTATGTAGATTTTGATAACAGTAGAATTATACTGTGTTATTCGTACGCAACTAGTGCAATTTAGTTACAGTAGTTTATCTAGTATGGGCTCGTAAAGATACAATATTTATGAATTTTAGTAAAGTAAATAAAGTTATTTCCTTTAATGTAGATAACTCCTAAAAGCTATATGGCAATTGAAGTATTTATTACAGACTGCAGAAAACTCATTGTTCATAATAATCACATCTCAATATATCTCACAATTGTTATTACATGAAATTGTTATGTGTGTTATTGATTGAATCTAATCAAAATGGTAATACAGACATTACAGGGTGAACTATAGATACTTCCATGCATTTTAAAACCTAGTAAGTAACTGTTTACAATTTGTATACATTGATTGATGATTTTCTGAAGATATGTAAATGAATTTAGAAAATGAAATAATTATATGTCTTGCTAAAGCAACGGATTGCAATAGGTAAAATGCAGGGTGATATTTTGACCAAGCAATATGTTAAACCTTGAGACTTATGAAATAGTCCTTGCGCCTGTATGAAATGAATTGTGTGCCTTTACACCCCTCAATCAGCCCTCAGTCAGAGAGATAGTACATGAAAGTGTTAATATATAAGTACATTTTTAGCAAATGTTGACATTGTTGTCAAGAGAGGTGTACAATTTATGTATTAATATGCATGTTATACTTGGTGTGCTGAAGGGCTTAGAGCTTGCAAAATCAATCTAACTTGCACATGTATAGAATGGTTTCATGTGTTTCTTCGAAATAATTATTTAAAAACTGTAACAAACATGTATCGTTATGTTATTGTACAGGCTTGCTTCTGTGGCCGCCTTAGAAAGTTTGACTGTATAGGTATGAAATGTTCATAAACTACAATATTCCTGATAAATGTAGTTAACAGCTCAGAAATTGATCTGTGTGCAACACTTTCACATTATATGATAACAGCTATGTTCTCCATGTTGATAGGCTATTGATATAGTGGTTATTGATTGTTTAACGTTTTATGAAACATGGCCCTTGTTTTGGGGCCAACTGAGTATTTTTTACTTGCCAGGCCCTAGAGAAAAGGGTGAATACAAACTTGAATTCAGTAATAATATTCAGCAGTAATAATCTTCCACATAAATCAGGTTTTTATGTTTTGATTTTCAGGCTTTCAATTTGTAGCTTGTTGGCAACTATTGAAATATGCATCGATCCTGGTTGCAGAATCATTCACTCAAAAAATCTTCAATTAAGAAATGTGTTATCAATCAATTTTAACTACATTTGTAATACTGTATGCCAATGAAATATGCAATTTTATGATGTTCCCCCTAATCAATTCACTTCAGTATTTGGTATCCAATTCATAATACTTGAATTTTTTTTAATACAATGCAGTATTAAGAGTCCATTTTTGAAATATTATATACTTGGTACTTGGTACGACGTATGTTAATCTTCCGATCCTGAATACTCTGTAGGAATTTTAAATGGCCTTGTAAACATTTGAATATGTTTATATTGTCTATTGCCCAACTCTTTCACAACTCTGTAAACATAATTGACAATCAAATACACAATGAATTCTAGAATAAATAATTCTTTTATTAAACACTTTCTTTGGTTGTTCACTCCTTTTTCCTAATGGCCCGGTCAGATATCAACGGATATCGGAAACGTATGCCCAACGAATAGACAATTTGCGAAATTAAATTATCCGGTGATGAAAGTCGTCTCCATTGCTTCATGTATAAAACATAGAACAACGTACATCACCGGACAAGGAACGGACAAGAAACGGACAAGAAACGTATAGAACGGATGGAAAATTTAGCTCTCCGTTTGACATCCGTTTGCGCAATCCGTTGATATGTGACCGGGCTATTACAAGTATTTTCTAAATGAAAAATGAGCACAGAAAATAGGGTTTCTCCAGGATTTGAACCCAAGACCTCTGGGGGGTGTTTCACAAAGATCCTAAGTTGGTCTTAGCACTAAGATGGTCTTAAATATTATGGAAAGCCATTAGTGTCTTGAAACATTTTTGTAAAAGTTATGTTGAAATGCATTACAATGTTGATTCAAATCATATTTATTTTCTAATTATCAAAGAGATTTCATGAATTTTATGTGAAGATCATGAAATCTCTTTGATAATTAGATTGTTGAATCAACATTTTATGCATTTCAACATAACTTTTACAAAACTGTTTCAAGACACTAATGGCTTTCCATAATATTTAAGACCATCTTAGTGCTAAGATCAACTTGGGATCTTTGTGAAACACCCCCCTGGATTGCTAGATTGCTGCTCTACCAGCTGAGCTATAGAAAGCTCTTGTGCTGGTGTTCGTCCCTATTTTCTGTCTCATCCTGTCGTTTGTTACATTATGATGAAACCAATACTCAGGGTATTATCATGAGTAAACTTTTTTTGTATTAAAAACATCACTCTTTCCTGATCAAACCTGTGATTATAGACATGGAAGGAAGCAAGATATTTCTAATTTTTTTAATGTCGGGTTGAAAATCTGATCAGGCCACCAAAATATGACTTTTAAAATTTTTTGCTGGCCCAAAGTGCAATTTCATTGGCCCGGGGCCAGCGCGAGTGTAGAGCCCTGCAATACTGTATCTCCTTTCAAACACTGTCATGCACCGTATAGAACAAAAATATAAATAAATATATATATATATATCCAATCAATTGGGCATACATCAATGGACTTCTTTTCTCTTACAAAATGCAGCATGACATACAAGTATAATAAATATTTCTTACTAAAACAAGACAAAACACAGTATCCTCTGCAAATATACTGCACCAAACGTGAGGGATTTTTTTCTCAAATCTTTCTCGTCAAATTTCATCATAGTATTGCACTGCAATCATTAAATCATTCGATTTCAGGAAGAGAAGAAGAATCCATAATTTCAATTAAACAAATATCAATCCCTAAAAACTTCAAATTTAATAGATCTCTTTATGTATAAACATCCACGCTACATTTAAATACATATATTATAATTATATATACATTAATTTTTACTGTAATAGTAGAATATAACAACTCTTTTATACAGCATAAACACAAATGAAACTACTGAACAGTCAATAAATCGTTCGTACTGTTTTGTTTTTTAAAAAGGTCGGAAACACACTTTTAACACTTTTATTCAAAATGTATATTTTCTGCACAGGACTCAATTTTATTAGAGCAATTTGTATTTTTGATACACCATTACAGAAATGAATTTCCTGTGAATTAATAACAAATTAAATAAATAGATAGGAATTTAATAATAAATAGAATAGTAGCATTAATATTAAAATGTTAGTGAAAATCCAAAACTAGAAGATTCCATTTCCCACCTAGCCCCGGTAGACATTTACAACAATTGAAAATGTTTCATTAAACAGGGACCAGGTGTGTAATGGAAGTTTTTAGTTTTCAATTTTTACTAAGATTTTATTTATGCTACTATAATTCTTTTATAGAGTTTAAGCTTCAAACATTTACATTTTAAAAAGGTGATATTAGTCTTTGACAAGCAAAGCGTGCAAAAACCTGTGTATTGCTCTCCCTCCCTATAATCCAAATACCCACTAATTCGTGTTTGTATATTCACATATTAACAAAACTGTTGGTTATCTTGGGCAAGCATAATTATGCTGCCCTAAAGAAGGAAATTGTTGATCTCTAAAGAGCCATGTCAGAGTCTCCATGGTCAATATATAAAGATGCTACATTGTTTAAAAATCAGTACATTGACGTTTGGTAGTCTGGCAGTGTGATCTTGTATTAATCTTGTAATGACCCAGGTTAACCCCTTGACTACAGGAACCGGGTTGGTTATGTACAAAGTCTATTGAGATTTCAGAATCTCAAAGGGAACGAGTTAATAGAACCCTGAGATTAACCAGAAATCGTCTCGCAACTCAGGGTAGAAAATGGATACCTTGATGCTATAATGCGCCTTGTAAGTTATTGTGGCATAGAAACCCGAGTAATGATATCACACTCTTTTGTTATAACATAGTCACAGTATATTCTAAACAACTATCATTTGGTTTGAGTTTTTGTTTGTGGATTGGAGCTGGACGATTACCTTCTTAGCAACCGCTATAGAACCAGTTACCCATGGCAATGAATAGCTATGACATCACACTTCAGTAATTTATTTGGTTAAAGCCATGGTCAGTGGTATAGCTATGGCGGGGGGGGGGGGGGGGGGGGGTCACCAAAACAAGATGCAACCTTATTTTCCATGTTCTTTTTGCATTTATATAACATACTCATTTCTAGTCAGTTTCCCTATGTTTGAAATCAAAAATAAAGAAATATACTAGGTACTCAAAAAAAGTTAAGGACCATTTTTTTCTTAACTTGTATTTTTTTCCAAGCAATGAGTGAGGTCTAGTTCTTTCATTTTTTGTTTGTCTACATGGTGTTCTCATTGGAGTAAAACAATGATGCAAGAGACATTATGCACCAACTGAACCACATGTGAAATTGATTACAGTGTGTTTGAGGTCATTCAGGAGTAAAATATCTCATATAAAAAGTATACACAAAATAAAAAGTGGTCCTTAACTTTTTTTGAGTAGTGTATATAAGGTGTGCCCCCCCAATCATTTAAGTGCCCCCCAATCGGTCCGACCATGCTACACCACTGATCAGGGTAATGATAGTGGGCCTACATATAACAGCACTTTGAAACATCATTATAATTATCAATAAACAATCAAACATATACATATGCTACCTGTAGAGTATATAGTTGTTGATGATCTTTGGCAAGCCAAGCTCGCTCACCTGATTCAGTCTGCCAGGCCCTAGATGGCGGCGGATAAGCCACCTGCACAGCTCCGATAAGGTTCTTGGATAGGCTGAAGAGATAACAGATTGACAAAACAAGAGCAATAATTGTGTTTATATAATATTTTTGATAACGGTAAAGGAATGGGAGACACATTAAAAACCTTTAATAATAATATGGTTAAGTTTTGTACAGGTTTCATTAATATTTGTTGGTCAATATATTTAAACAAATATTTATTTTTATTTTTTGCACTATTTCAAACGTTAGTAGTAATTTTCCTGGCATAGAGAAAGATGATGGGGTTGTTCAGGTGGTTATTATACTCAGTTATACTAGTTATCCTAGAGAGAGGTGAACTGCATGCAACTGTTGTAACAATATTTTTCTTTGTAACCTGGCAATATATATTTAGGAATTATAGATCTGGACAATATGTTGGGGGAAGGACTGGAGCGGGGCAATCATCTTACAAAAATAAACTGCAGTATATACAATAATACCTGCCTTAGCGGCCACCTGTCTATAGCAGCCTACCGGCTTATATTGGCCACCAAAAGTGACCCCCCCCCCCCCCCCCCCCCCAGAGAAGATAATTTTATGGAGCCTGTCTATAGAGTTCAACTGTCCACAGTGGCCACTTGTTCTTGTTTACATAAGGTGGTCACTAGATATACACAGGTTTGACTGTAAATACAAATTAACAGTTTGCTGGACCTACCCATGTCAAACTCTAAAACGGTCCTTGTTTCATTGTCCATCTCATCCGCTAGTTCCAGGGGCGTCTTATTCTGATTATTTCTGGCGTGGGCGTTGGCGCCAAAGTCCAGCAGCAGCTGCACCAAGCCCGGTGTCCGCTCGGCCGCAGCTACGTGAAGGAGACTGGTGTGGTTCATGATGGCATTCACATTCCCTCCTTCGGATTATAGTAAATTGTAAAGGTCTAAATTACACAATATGTATGACAAAACAGGATTGATAATCAGCACTAAGCATTTTAAAATAGTGAACATACTTAAAGTTCTAGTCAACCCAAGATGTAGTCATCCTAGTCTAGCTTCTCCAGTGAGCTGCTTTAAAAAACAAATATATATATATACTGTATATCAGGGTCATCCTCTAAGCTTCAAGTGGCAAGGTAGTCATTGCATATATATACATGCAAATACATCTAACAGCAACTGATGTGCACATTGACTGATTTGGAAGCATATAAGCCATTTACAGAACTTTGCTAATATGCTTTTATACAAACAACAGCCATTCCTAACGATGATCTATTTTCAAATGGGTAGAGAGCAGTAATTGTAATGATAATGTAAAGTCCTGCTGAAGGATATATGCACACATGCTGCATTTATAATCAAACTTACATCCTCTGTGTTAATATAACTTAAGACAAAAGAAAATATGGTTTAGTTTAGTGGAGTTAACTAACAATTTTTGCATAATTAGCTTCACATTTTCCAGGATTTGTATGCATTTTACCTGGGATATCTCAAATGTATTATTAGTATTTAGGGTCAGCAAATCCTCATTAACAAAAATATCATTATGTACAAGTTGATGTCTTGTCTCAATTTAGTTTTTTATTATGTTTTGTATTGAAATTATTTTTTTTCTCCATAGATATTATTAATGTAAATAATCTATTGCTTTTAGTGTATTTGAATGTTTATGATCAATGTGGTTGATTAGCAATTATGCACAATTATTTGATATTTGTTCTTTGTGTAGTGTAGCTTTGTTTATCTTATAGTGATTTACTTTTGTAAATTTTGTACTTAACATTAATGTTCCAATTCATTTAAATTTGAATGTAACAATTGCTATATTGTATTATTTATACTATGTATGTTTTTATGTTCAATGTACACCGATCCTTTCAGCACTGCTGCTGATCAGTTTGAAATGTATACCAAAATAAATAAATAAATAAATAAATAAATAGATGAAATAATATATGAAACTGAAAAGAAACATATATATATATATATAAACTCGTACCTGCTCTCAGAATGGCCCTGGCAGTCTCCGTCTTACGATTGTGGCATGCTGAATGCAGGGGAGTTCCGTAATGCCCATCAAAGACTTCCAGCTTGCTCCCAGCCTTGATTAACTCCTCTACACATTCTGTGTGTCCTGCATTGGGGAAAATTATAGGTGTAAATCAAGCCTCCACACTAACTTTTTTCTCTACTGGCCCATTCGGGCAAGTAAAATCATAAATGTTCAAATTTTACTTGCCCAAACACAAAATTTACTTGCCCGCTTACTTCTATATGAGATCTACATGTAAGGAATAACATTCTACTCTCGCAGCTGAAGAGAAAGTTAAGTTGCCCAATTGGGCAAGCAAACTAGACCATTTATGAAATTTTACTTGCCCGACATCAATTTTTACTTGCCCCGGGCAAGCGGGCAAATGCGTAAATGCTAAAGCAAATTAAAGCCAATTAAAACTAGATGGATCTTCGATTGCGCGCAATCGAAAATTATGCCTCCGCTATCGGCTCAAAACCACTAAATATGTACAACTCGGATTTTGGAATTTTGAAAAAATAAACTTTTCTCAAAATCTTTGTGACACGAACATAATGAAAGAGGAGGCTTTGAATTATACTTTAGATAAATATGAGCACGTAATGTTGTGAACTTCTAATTTTCTCAAACTTACAGTTTAACATGTCAATTTCATCTGCGTAACCTACGTTACTGCACTTTTTTTTAATTGGCATTATTTTATTTTTACAGGAAGGCACGTTGAAACTAATTTTTAATTGCTAGCTACAAAATTCAATGCGACGATTATAATTTCAAAGGAAATTACTTTTCTTTCCAATCACATGATAATTGTTAGCCACTGGGAATTAGGGTGTTGGTGAAGGTGGATCAGGTGTTCCACTATATATCCCGCGTCGTTCCTTGTATTTACATAATTATTGACCATGGCAGCCCTACTCATGCATTAACAGTTTCCAGTTGGATGCGTGTATCACATATTTAAAACAACACATTATCATGTAATGATAAGGAACCAAGTGTCTGTTTAAACTTTAGTAACGTATGTTTCGCATATGAGTAACGTATGTTACACAAATAAAACACACACCTGGATACGATCGGAGTAGAAGAGGTCTTCCAATGTCAATATTACCAACTGCTCTAGACATTCCTTTATATGTCTCAAAGCAATATTTGCCTCCAAAGGACGTATTTCATATTACTTTGTTATAATCATTAACTTTGAAGAATCATATATATATCAATAACTTTCGATCAGGTCGTGTGAATCCACCTAGTACTCCCCTTATTTGTCTTGCATATAAATATCTTGACTGCTTAGGCAATAGACAAATGTCTTTCCATTTATGTACGTTTATAAATATTACAATATAAATTATATTCCGATAACATTATTACCAATTAAGAACCCTTACTATAGGTAACGTAGGTTTCACGTAAGTTGCATTGATATACACTTAAACCCTCAACATTTGTTATTGTACAAACTATTAAGATATCCGGCACGTATTTTGTTTGTAAAAGATATTACTTGCATTTTAAAACAATATATACTCCTTTCTACTCCTAGATGCTAAAGGGTGTGAATGTTTTTTTTTTTATTATCAGGTGTCACAGCATTATGATACATAATATTTTTAATTTGACGTAAATTTGAAAACAAAAACATATTAAGAAAATAATACAAATCATACAGTTGATGCATACATCAAATGTGTAATACATGTGCACAAATGAAAAATGCAATATAATAATGTTATCACAGTTTCCATAGTACAAAATAACCGCGGAACAATCATGATGTGAACAATGATAATGACCAGAATTATGATAATACTATTTCAAATAAGCGTCACAGCCGTCAGAATTATGAACACACAAAAGAGCTTGCGGAAAAGTGCATAAAAGCTAAAAAAAAAAAAAATGTGTTTTAAACTGTTTTTTAACATCACTCTTACATCAAACAATTGTACTACCAAATTCATATTTGCATCAAAGAAAACAATTCTAATTCTAATCTGCAGCTTATGACCTCAATAATGTGGAGGCAGTTTGAACCTACGCTGAGTTGTTCCTGAGTTGACTCAGTAATATAATATTCCGTTGGAATCCCATTTTCTTTGCCCTCTTTTAATCACATTATATTTCTGGTCAGTTTCTCTATATGTTTGAATTAAATTACAGGGCAATGCAACTCAAGAATAGAGTTTATCCTACTGTATACATCGTAATATATGTAACATTACTCCGACTCAGATTTCTGCTTTGGAAGAAATATGTCAAAACTCTATCGGGTATACCACTATTCACGCGAACACAGTGCTGGAGGCCGCCATTATTAGGTTTGTGCGGACTACGGTCAATGATATGATAATACATTTAAATACCACCAATTCAAACCATTGTCTGAATACTTGTAGATGCTTTGAAATCAGTGAAAAGTTTTTTTGTTCAGCCCTAAGCACATACGTCAGAGTTTGCAGAGCATGTCGGGTAATTACAAGAACATGGCCGCTCCCACATCTTTTGCCGCCATAAGAATTAGTAAAATGTGAGTATGTTCACGTAAGGATTTCATGGGATCCAAGAGGCCAAAATTGCCAAGTTATGTATCAAATCAAATGTTTGTTCACCCTCTAAACGATAATTATAACCGAAAGCCATAGTTTTATTGCCCTTTAAGGTAAAGAGAGACCAGAGAAATACTATTAGTGTGAAATCTGAAAGTAAAAACAGCTAAATTAAGTTTTAGCATAATAATATTATGTTCATCATGTAAACCATGTTACATCTGAATATAGGGACCGAGCCTCGCATGCGTAAGGTTAGGAATGATTTAACTCTAAGGTAAGAGGTACGAATATTGCAAATTAAACACATCTCACATCATTCCTACTTCCTCCACATTTGAATTTCAGAATGATTTTCTTTTCTGAAGCATATGTTCTTATTCATGCATATTATTACAAATTCTAAGTGCAAAATTAAAACATATCTCACATCGTTTTTACTTCCTCCACATATGAATTTCAGATTGATTTTTAGTCCCTGGAACATACGTTTCTATCAAGGCATATTACATATTCTTAGTGCAAACCGTTGTCTCCAAAATTATACTTTTTAAGAGCATAGATGAAATAGTAACCTACGTTACTGAGATGAAACCTACGTTACAACACTGACTGTGTAAATAGTAGCATACAGTGCCTGAAAATCCACCTAAGATGTGATTTTGTTTACGCCCATTGATCAAGCATATATGAAAGGATTCATATATTCATTAATAACCAATAATTCGATGTCATTTGGTATACAAATCGAATCAAACTTCAATCGCCGTTAGCCAACTTTTTCAAATATTTGCTGTCCATGCTTGAGAACATGCTACCGATGTGACATACCATGGGTTGCTGAAAATGTAGCTAGGCAAATGTACGATGCCAGATGGCGCTAGAAAGCACTTGTTCGCGGGCGAGCGGTTACAATTTTACTAAATTAAATGAAAGTTTTAAAATGAACAGTAACGTATGTTACGGTAACGCATGTTTCATTTTTAGTTCGACCTGAGTTTCACAAACGATGTATAGTTTCGGATGAGTTAATATTATTTCACATGGATGAGGGTACCATGTGTTAATGTTTAGTAACTTTCTTGTATTCATTTTGTTGTTTAGTTCTGATAGCGGTGGTAACGTAGGTTACTTTTCTTATCTATACGGTCAGAAACACGCAGTCGTTTGTATCTTTATTTCATAGTGCAAATCCAAATAGCATTTCTATTGTTATGGTTTCGAGGTGAGGTAGTATGAAGTTAATTCAGGACGAAAGAAACACGAAATAAAATTAGAGGTAAGGTAAGTAAGGGGGGTTATAAGTCACGGTAACGTATGTTTCACGAAACCTTGCGACAATTTTTATTTGTAAAATTATTGCATTCAATCTTACTTTAATACATGATTATTATTTTTTATTTGAGGAGTATAGCGATACACGATTTTTAGTATAATTTCTATTCATCAGAGGGCATGTTTTCATTTCAAAAACATGACAAATATGTATAATTTTTGGTTTGCGACACGTGGTTTTTGCTATGTTTACCATATTTAAAAGCTTGTAACTTCCTGAATAATGATGTTTTATTGTTCAATTTTTCAGCATTTATAGATTATATTGTACCAAAAACTACTAATGATTGCCAGTCATGCAAACTTGTCAATATGTTGATTTATTCAAAGTAGAATGTGTGCGACACCTATTTCGCCGAATGGTGCATATTTAGTGGTTTTGAGCCTATCACGCGATTTTAATATGCCCAAATTAACATGCACTGATTTAATTTTTCTTATATTTTGAGTCCTGTGACCTTGACCATATGATCCCAATCTTTGATGGCTCGCTAAAAAACAGTCAGGTACCAAGTTTGATTGAAATCTGACATTTAGTTCTTGAGATTTTGGTATTACAAGCTTTTTTGCATGTATAATGAGTCCCGTGACCTTGACTTCAACCTCATGACCCCAACATTTTATGGCTACGTTGACTCTTTATGATACAGGTACCGAGTTTGATTGAAATCTGACATTCAGTTCTTGAAATTTTGCAATTACAAGCCATTTTCGCATACATATTGAGTCATGTGACCTTGACCTTTGACCTCATGACCCCCCAAATCTAATCAGATCAGTGGCACCCCGATATGTACACTCATACCTAGTATGTAATTGATCCGTCAACCGGTTCTTGAGATATCGCAAGAACGAGGCATTTTTGCACATACATTGATTCCTGTGACCTTGACCTTTGTCCTCATGAACCCCAAAATCTAATCAGATCATTGCCACCCCAATATCTACACTAATACCAAGTTTGAATTTGATCCGTCAACCAGTTCTTGAGATATCGCGAGAACGAGGCATTTTTGCATATATATTGAGTCCTGTGACCTTGACCTTTAACCTCATGAACCCCAAAATCTGATCAGATCATTGCCACCCCAATATCTACACTAATACCAAGTTTGAATTTGATCCGTCAACCAGTTCTTGAGATATCGCGAGAACGAGGCATTTTTGCATATATATCGAGTCCTGTGACCTTGACCTTTGACCTCATGACCCCTAAAATCTAATCAGATCATTGCCACCCCAATATCTACACTAATACCAAGTTTGAATTTGATCCGTCAACCAGTTCTTGAGATATCGCGAGAACGAGGCATTTTTGCATATATATTGAGTCCTGTGACCTTGACCTTTGACCTCATGACCCCTAAAATCTAATCAGATCATTGTCACCCCAATATGTACACTCATACCAAGTTTGAAATTGATCCGTCAACTGGTTCTTGAGATATCGCGAGAACGAAAACGGGACGTACGGACGGACGGACGGACGGACGGACGGACGGACGGACGGACAACCCGAAAACATAATGCCTCCGGCCACTTCGTTGGCGGAGGCATAAAAAGTTGAAGACCATTTGATTTGGGTGTGGCGCATATTCTCTGGTTATATATCTGTTATCTCTTGGAGGATATAGCCCAGTGAACAAGATACGCGGCGGCTCATGATCAGGGTGATTTAGCCATGGAAATGCTAGAAAGAACCCTGGTTAATAATTTTTTTATAGATTTCAATGCAAGCTTTGAAAAAAAAACTTTCAAAGTAGCTAGCCCCCGAAAAATAAATTTTATTTAATTTCTTATGAGCCCCTGAATATGAAAGAGAGTGCCTTTGAATATCAGAGACTGAAGATGAGATGAGTGTTATCTAACCGCTAAAGATCAAACACATGCATTCACAAAAATAAGGCAATGAAAAGGCGCAGTTCCTCTCTCATATTTGATGATAATCGACAAAGTAGAGGACTTCCAAAAAAAGTGAAACACACTTATGTGAAGACTTTTGGATATTGTGATAAACACATGGATACAAACTTTAATTACCGTAAAACTCCGTGTATAAGACGCACTTTTTTTCCGTCGGAAAAATTTCAAATTGGGGGGTGCGTCTTATACACAGGTAGCCTACAGCCCCCCCAAAAAAAAAAAAAAAAAAAAAAAAATTCAGCAACCTATACCTTTTTCTCACACAAAAAATATTGGTTACAGATGTACAAATTGCAAGTTTATGTTATGTTATACTGCTGCTAATGAATTCATACATTCGTGAGCAGCAGTACTAATTAAATATGCAATTTTCTAACCAGTGGTTATAAATTTTGCTCCTAATTAAAAATAGTTGTTAGTAAATTTAGAAAATTGCATTACCCATATTAAATGAGTATTGGTGCTCATGAATATTCATGAATATGAATATGAATATTTATGAGCACCAGTGTTACTGCTCAATAAATGTGCAATTTGTGTACTTAATAACCCACTATTTTTATGTGAGAAAATGATGTTGATGAATGCTACATTCAACATTAAGCTATTGTCATGCCCTAGACCAGTGGTATAAGCATTCCAACAGCACTTCAGGGTCTCTTAAAAAAATACAGGGTGTCCAAAAAAAAAAAAAAAAAAAATTTGTGAAAGTTGGGGGTGCGTTTTATACACGAGTGCGTCTTATACACGGAGATTTATGGTAATTCACAGAAAGTGAAATGGACATTTTGATTACTATAACATTTTGTGTAATAGCCATCTATTCTATACTATACCTCTAAATGCAGCCTCATGGAGTGGGCTTGTTCTTGCCAGCGGAGGGTTCGGGTCGGCTCCTTTACTCAACAAGAGCTTGACGATTTCCAAGTCACCATTGCAACAGGCATCACAGAGGGGCGTCGAGCCATCAATGTTTCTGGCACCCAACTGCAAATTAAAAAATATATAATTGAAATTTATTATAGCGCATATAGCAAAGAGCCTCTAAGCGCTTAAACATATTTACATAAAATTAACAAAATTAACAAAACTAAATTTTAGGGTATATATAAACATACATATTTGTATTTTATCAAAAATACATCTTACAAACCTTCCCCTTTTTAAAACTACCCAATATAGCTAGGGAAACTCAAAACACTACTCACAGTCCTTATCTATTTAAATCAACAATGTAAGTAATCTTCCTCTTAATTTTTATTTTGTATTAATATTTTTGCCACATTACTGGGGGCACACGCCCCATGTATGCCCTAGCTCCCCCTCCCAGTGCTACATGTACACCATTTTCCACAACCCAAAACATACTTATTATTACTAACTGTCATTCACAGAAAGTTTGCACAATATTTTGCACAATGTACGTGTACATGTGAATTTTCAAAAGTCAAGCTATTATTGTCAAAGTCATATATGTGTGTAACTAGCAATCTGATGTCAACATATATGTTTCATGTCAAAACATAAACCTATAATAACTTTCACTTATAGATGCATGAACATACAACCTCATAGCTCAATGAGGTACTGATTAGATCGTTTTTTTAGTTCTTGTCTTTTATGTAAATAGGGATCAATCAAGAAATCTGATTGGGGGGGGGGGGGGGGCACGCACAATTATTGGGGGGCACTGCACACCATATATGTATTTCTTTGTTTTTTCAAAAAATGTCACCCCTAGCTATGTTTCCTATTGTTGTTTTTTTTCTTCAAATTAATTTTAATGGGGGGCATGTGCCCCCCCCCCCCCCGACGCTACGCCACAGACATATGTATATAGAGGTGTTGACCTACAATATACATGTTGGTATGTGTAATAAAATTTAGCCCAAAATCAACGTAATGCCCTTCTCACCCGACCACTTACATCTGCACCATGTTTGATAAGCATCTCAACGCAGTAGACAAAGCCACGACTGCAGGCCTCATGGAGCGGCGTCACGCCATCCGATGTGCGCTTGTTGACGTCTGCCCCGCGGTGGATCAGTCCATACAGCGTCATCAGCTGTCCTTGGAAGGCCGCGGCATGAAGGTCCGATCGGTCCTGGCCGAGGAATGCATCTCCTTGATTTTGAAAATGGCAGAAAGCAAGACAAATTATAATAATACACTCTATTTATTTCATTCAATATTGAAAAGCTAGCGTGCATCACATCTACAAAGTCTTGTAAATGCCCTGGTACTAGGGCATGCATGCAAAAAAGATTAGAATGATCATTAATTATAATACTTTCAATGCCGATAGACTGAAAATGCATATTTAATTATGCAGAATTGCATAACAACTCCCTAAGATTTATTTGTAACCCAAAATTATGACAAAGTCAAGGAATAATATAATCACAAAGATCTGATACAAACTCAGAATCACTAATGGCAATGAATGAGTATAATAATCTGATCCAATTTACAATGTTTACATATAATAATATACAGAAATACAGAACCAGAGAACAGGAGCGTACTACAACTTACAGCTTGATCATGACAGGGCTAATTTACATCATTAAAATTATAATGGCTAGTTTTATCCTAAATTTACCAGTGTATCTTGCGAGGTAGGTGTTAGCCATGGCAAGTGAAATGCTAAATCTAGATTTCACTGATAAAATCGATCGGCTCCATTATACTTAGTAAAAATAGTACAGCCGTCCCGCCATTGATAACCATATATCTCCCGATGTAAATGCACGATCACATTCCGCCGACGAAAACACAACAAACTATATTGCGCAACAGTGCTGTATTGCATAGGTGTGGGTAATCGTGGGCGCGGCGCGAGATATAACTGCGGATCTGGCCGAAAGTTGAAGCAGAAGAGCGAAGCCACTGCAACATATGTTACCGGGAGTGAACTGCCTCAGCTAGCTCCGAAGCAAAGAAGTAGTTATCCTGTTTGTTCTTTAATTGAAGGCAAGTGATAGTGGATGCTGGATGCGTGAATGAACTTTCAAGTGGCTGTGATAAATGCTCATTCAGAAATGTATGGTCCATGGACAAATAAGTTTTTGCTCTCTTGATAAGTTGATATATCACTCAGTCCGCTCTCACTTTCTTCTGTATGATCCATTATTGTGAGTATATGTTTTATGGACTTTACTTTTCGCCGATATCTAGGAAATCATTATTTAGATGGGCACATTATGGCTCAGCGAAATCCGAAGTTATTTTTATCATGTAATTGCTTCGTAAACCCGCAGCGATTTGTATCTGATATCGCAGGTTAAACAGACGTGTATATAAAGACATTTCTGCAAACAAGCCAAATATAATATTATTTACGCGGTAAGCTGGTACCCATTGGAAATAAAACATACAGTTTTTCTATTGTCTTGAAATGAACTATATACATTTTTTTCCCCATCGAATTTTGTCCTGGTCCTTTCGAATTGCCTCCCTGGGCCTGGACATTGTCATTGATGTGGCATTTGGATTTTTTTCTAAAATAATTTTAATAATGATAGCCTTTTGCAATTATGCCATTATGGCCGGCTATATGCCTCCATAAATAAGCCTATGAATATGTAACTGTGATCAGCGCCGTCCGTAGGACGGCGCTGTGAAGACGAGACGTTAAAAAATTTGGAGAAATTTTGCGACGAGTGGTTTCAACAACTTTACATCTATTATTATTATTTTATTTTTTTTTAGTTCTAGACATGAATTAAACCTTCAACCTACCTTGCATGCTATTTAATTTGTTGCAAAAGAATGATAACTTACCTCAAATTGATGATGATGATGATGATGATGATGACTGTTATTTCCTTCGTCTTTGTTCGCTGCATGCAATGTCAGGTGACCGAAAACTCGTCGGCAATGCATGCTGGGACAGGAGGTATTCCGCGCGTAAGTGGCGATCGGTTGACTAATACAATAAGCCAGGGACTGTACCGTACTCACATGTACGTGACGTGTACAGGGGTGTATCGCGCACGCAGAAATAGATAGTCGTAGCAGACGACGAACTATCAATCGCTGTACAGAACGCGCGCACATCCAGGCTCGTACGCTAAAGTTTGACCTGCGACCTCGCGCATTGCCGACAAGTTTTCGATCACCTGATATTGCATGCAGCGAACAAATTCGGATACCATTTTCGTCACTTCTGTAATCTTGCCAGTTTTATAGTAAATTTCAGGATAAATCAAACGAATGGAGCATCAGACGTTTTACAATTTGGATCATTGATGTCCATGCATAACATAATTCGTAAGTATGAACCGAGATATGTTATTTAAAGTATGATATTGTTATTTTTTTTATAAGTGTGTTTGCCGTTAAAGCCTACCAAGTGTTACCATCACGGTATACACACCTCAGTATGCCAGGCGCCGTACTACGTACGGAGCCTGGTTAGGTTAATGAATATGATTCTTATGTCTGAATATGATTTGTTTGGTTTGGAACTTTGGACTTGGTTTTGTTTTTATTTTTAGGTTTGTTTAGTTTTTGTTTTGTTTTAATGTTGTAATGACTATGAATTTGTTCGATCTGCTCTGTGTTATCCGGACTCACAGATCATGCTGAGTATCAACTATATATGCGTTTCCTGTTTCCATTTTGTTGGTACCTCGATGTCCACACCCCTGCTAAATTTGGACCGGTGTCGCGCAGCTTCCCGTGGCCCCTGGTTAGGTTACAAACCGGCCTGCAAGTCAAGGGGCTCATTATGTAATCAATGTCCATATCCAAATGTATTTTTCTTTCCCCTGTAAATTAATTTAGTACTTTTTGTCTAATAGTGATATACATATTACAGGGCTCCACACTCACCTTTTTAGTCAGTGGCCCGGTCGGGCCAGTGAAATAGTTTCTTCCCCTATTCTGGTGGCCCGAAAGAAAATTTACTGGCCCCAAAATAGTATTTCATGAGTAAGCTTTTTTACTATTCAAAATATCACTCTTTCCTAATCAAACCTGTGATTACAGATGAAGCATGACATTAAAGAAAACAAGACTCTTTCATTTTGTCAATGTCGGGTTGAAAATCTGCTTGCCCGATCGGGCCACCAACATATGACTTTAATACATTTTGCTGGCCCCTAGTGCAATTTTACTGGCCCCGGGCCAGCGGGCCAGTGCGAGTGTCGAGCCATATTATTATTAGATTCTAGTTTGTCTCAAACAGGATTAAGCATTTATTGTTCGAGATTGAATGAGGGAAGTTTGGCCGGTGTTAATAATTCTAATGGGTGGGCTCAAAATGACTATTACCCTCAGCTACGCTTCGGGTAATAGTCATTTCGAGCCCACCTCGGTAATAGATTGACTATCACAAGAAGCCCATTCGTTTATTTTACTAACTGAACCAGCTGGCGATGAGTGACGCCGTGTGAAGCGCAACACAGATGTTCATATTTAAATTCTAATAAGATGTTGAGAAGCAGTCCAAATCTGAGAAAATAAATGTTCATAGTACATATGCTATCTAAAATATCATGTTTTTTCTTTATCAATCATCTCATATATCTTACCAGGAATTAGCAAGACAATTTCAAGCACAATGAATGAATCACAAAATTGTCAAGACTAGTACCTAAAGAAGGAATGACTTAAATGTAAACTGTGCCATTGAGAGTATGGATGCCTGTACAGCCTGGGAGAAAAACACATTAAACCAAAGAGAAAATTCCAGATAAAAGAAAACATTTAGTAAAAGTTTGAGACAATTCGGGTGATGATGGAGGAGACAAACGGTACAAAGACAAATGAAGAAGCTGAGAAAGTTGGAGGAAGCATAAAAGCAGAGGAACCAACTCTACAGGATGATGCTGGAGAAGATGCCAGTGGAGATGAGGGAAAGGCGGAGGAACGAGATGAAGGACCAACGATGACCGAGGAAGAAGCGACAATTAGAGCGAGGGTTCAGAAATCAAAGCTCTACGTTGATGTGCAGCCCCACCAGTGGCCAATAGTGTACTCCCCCGGCTATAACATCAGTTTTCTTGGCTTTGAGAAGCTACACCCCTTCGACTCTGGAAAGTGGGGGAGGGTCTACAACTCCCTGAAAAGTAATTATGGTCATAAAACTTGTCATAATTATCGTTGTTTACATAATTTTCTGGGATACATTATAAACGTATCTTATAAATACTTAGGCTCTAGATGGTTCTTTGATACGTTTTTGATATATTTAATCTATTATTTTACTAATTGATATATTACTGATAATTGTTACAAATAATTATAGTAAGCAGCTGTCTTGAATTCCCTAAAAAGTATGTTTTTCATAATAATCCATTTGAATAATTTGCTGGCAATTTTAATGAGCTCTTTTTTTGTGTGATATTTTTTTATACTCAATCTACAGTTCCTGCAACTTAATTTTACATGTATTTTGCAAGTCAAACATTCATAAAAACAACCATTGAAGGCAAATTTAATTCCTGTTTAATTAATATTCAATTGGTTAAATATCAATACTTTAATTAACTTCCAATTTGTGATTCATAATGACATAAAAGTATAAATTTATCATTATAATTTCTTTGTTCAGTTTATTTTAATAGTGAGCCTTATGTTCTTATCCCTAAATACATATGTACCGTGTATGTTAACATATAAATGTTGTGTTGTTTTCTCCTTATCAGAAGAAGGAATGGTTTGTGATGAGACGACGGTCTGTCCCCTGGAAGCAACAGATGATGATCTTCTAGTGGCCCACACCAAGCAGTATTTGAATAAATTAAAGGTACCATTCTAACTTTGAGTAATATTTTTATCATCCTCATATATATTATTCCCTTTGTTCTACAGTTTTCTTGTTTAATTGAAAAACTGTAATTATTTTATTGTGCATGTATTCTGATTACCTGATGTATTCGTTCTAACATGTTTGAAATGAGCCATGAAATATTGTACACCCAAAATTGTGGTTCAGTCTTCATAATTTGTCTAGATATAAATACAGTTGTGATGTACGACAGTGTGTCCCTCTCACAAAGTAATTGTAATGTGACATTTGTAACACATTGTATTCAAATAGCACTGAATTTGATGTGCACAGCAAACTGCCTGCCATCTATATACATGTAGCTCTTGAAACTACATTGTAAGAATTAAATGTATACCTTATAGGCTATCCTGTCATGTCGCAAAAAGGAAAGAATCTTCTTTCAGTGTGTATATGACCTTCCCATCATTACTGAACAACAAAGTCCACAGATTTGCAAATTTCACAACCATTACTTCTAGACCTATTGTGCAATAAAGTGCTTCCTTTAATTGTATCGCACAGATCTTTGCTTACTTGCTGAAATAAATCCCCCGGGCTGATGTTAAACCCCCCCCCCCCCCTCCCCCCATCAGCTGCAAATATATAGAGTGTATGCTAGCTTCACTATGAGCAAATATTTGTGGCTGGAATATTTCTTGCAGTTGAGGTGTTCTGTTTCTTCTTTATCGTGTGTTCTTTTTCACAACTTGCAATTTAAAAAGAAGTGTAATTGGCCCCCACAATGCCCTACTAAATCAGATTTAGATAATATTGAACACTAATTTTCTTTTAAAATTATTCAAGTTGTTTATCATTCCGGTGATAATTATATTAATGTTTAGAATTTATATTTTGAGTACATATGTGGCAGATATTTCGTATTTGTTCCATACCATAAGGGGAAACTTTTATCTCACACTCACATGGTTTGGGATATATTTGTTTTCCCTTTTCCAAGGTTTTCTATCAATATCAGGACAAGTTTATTTAATTGTGTTGGTTTATTCACTTACATCTGATTTTATAATTTGATATTGTCAACAATATTTTTTGTAACTTACCAATTTAATATTATTTTGGGACTCTGGGTTCTTGTGGCATTCTCATGGAACTGGGCAGAGATATAGTATATCAGGGTGCTACATTATACATTGTATGTCACTTTAATCATGATTTGACCTTGATCTAGGTAAAACACTTGCTTAAAGGAAATGTTCTCTTCCCTTAAGGTTAGATAGAACATCCGGAGTAATTGAGTATTTAAGTACTATTACTTCGACTGCAGTTTTATTTTATTTTTTTTCTTCAGATTGTACTTCCAACAATATACATGGGCTACTTTTGTCCATATGGATCAAGTAGATTTAATGTCCTTTCTTTACAAAAATTGTTTTGTGACATGCATATTTTTATAGAATACAAACCTACTAGTAATTATGCATTTATGTACAAGTTTAATCTTGCTCAAATCATAGCCAAAAGTTATCTTGTTGTTGCAAAATATTAAAGGACTAGTAATTCTGCTAATGTGTATAGATAATTGAACTGATTTATGCGCATTTGGCTTGCTCAACCTACTAATGAACGCTTTTTCATGTAACACTATTAAAACAGCTAACCAGTTAACCAGTCCCTTTAAACATGGCTCTCTTTCTTGTGTTACATAATTGTATTTGTTTACTTCACTGCTCTGCTTTACCCCGGTTGCTATGCATTCACTTCATGCAGGACCGTATAGAAGAGGGCTTGCCTGAGGTATATACGCAACACCCAATTCTGGATTTCAATATATTTCATCCATTTAAGAGGGAGCCAAATGCTGCCATTTTTGCTGAACTACTATTGATATAAAGTGCATAATTCCTGTCACTTCTATTCATATCCACTTGGATATCAGGGACTAGAAGTATCAGGAATTATGCACTTTGATAACAGTAAGCGGAAATTCCAGCTTTTTGTTTCCCTTTGAATACTAATTGTCCTTGCTCATACATGTGTTTATTAATGCACCATGATGTAAAGGTGAACATTCTTAGTAATGATGTCAGCGTTCATTGTACAATGTCATGTTATAGCTTTTCTAATTTCAATTTATTGTTCATGGTGTCATTGGGTTTATAGACATTTTAGTTGCTAGATTTACCTTTGGTTACTTGTTGCAGGGCTCAACACTATTAAAATGTCTTTGCTTGTGGCCCGATGGCCTATACTGATGTATTCAAAATCTATGATTTAATATCAGTCCAAACTACAAGTATGAATGAGTCCATTAACTCCATTAACTTTGTAAAATTCAACATAAATTCACCCAATCAGATATTTTTCTCTTTTTTCACTATTAAAGTAAACATTATTCTTTTTTTATGAAAATCTCACATATTATTCTCAAGAATCTGCCAATGAAATTGGTATATGAATGAAGTCTCAAATACATTTTCGGGACAGATATAAAGTTAATGGACCACTTTAACATAGAAGAATAAATTTAAAAACTTCTGACTCTGTCATTGTTAGAAGTTTGAAAATCTAGTTGCCCAATAGGGCCACACAAATCTGACTTTCATAAATTTGTGTTGGCCCGAAGTTAAACTTTACTATCCCTGCATGGGACCATTGTTCGTGTCGAGCCCTAGCTGGTTTTCTTCCATTGGGTTGATTTGGGGTTACACATAAAACTTGTTGTTTTTAATAAAGCACAGCATTTTATTGATCAATAGAAATTTACACCATTTTACATATATTGTTTCCATTTAATTTAATTTAATTTAATTTAATGCGTTAATTAGCTTCGTCTTTTAATTTCTGCTCATGTTTCACAGAAGACCAGTGGTTTACATTCGAGTTTCAGCATTGAAGCAGCATACATTAATATTGTTTTCTTCATTTTATTCTAGGTTAATATCAATTGTAAGTTCGCATGAGCTTGAAAATATGCTTCAAGTTGTAAAAAGAGTATGAATTTGTCTTTTAAAAAAAAAATATATTTTCAATTTTGCCTACTAACTCATTCAGGACTAGTGCCAAAAATACTCATGCTAGGGTAGATTGAGAATGCATGTTATAGCAAAATCAATCAGTCCTGAACAGGTTAAGCTTGTATGTCCTTTCAAGAGCTTCATTTTTGTCAATGAGATAATTTTCTGATACTGGAATTATTAAACCGTTAAGGAGTGGTCCCAAAATACTTTAGCTGGAGTCTTTGGAGTATTCAAATTGCATGTAGACATATAGCAAAAGTCTGGAACAGGTTTTGACTTGTAGTGCATATTTTTATAATACTTATTTGGGTACATTGAGAACCCTGTAACTTTATGAATAATAATATTCTTTTAAACATAGTATGTATGCAAGACTTAAAGGGATCAAGTAACAATAGAAGTGTTCAGATTTGTAACTATCCACTGGATAGTCATAACCGTGTACAAAGTCAGTGCAATGAGTTAGTGAATATCATTTTGCATTTTCGCTCATTACTCGGCCATATAACATTCATTTAACATGGAATTTTCACACAATACTCGGACATATATCAGATCATAATAATACACATTGTATAAACCATTCATCACGTTTTGCACACGTTAGCAATGTTATTTGATCCCTTTAACCACTGCTATCTAAGCGGCCACCATTCATATCACTTATCATGACATCACGTGCATGAAAGTATATATTCTTTTCATATCGACTACTTTAAAGCTTTTATATATATATTTAAACAAATTTTAGTTAAATACAAATCACTCGGGTGCATGTGTGATATTGGCTAATACATTTTTGTCATGCAAAGCATGGCATGATATGACTTGTTATATGTAAGCACGTATATTTTTTAATGGGATTTTATGGATGTATGGGTCTATGGGAAGTAAGATATTCACAGTTCATGATGTGGTGGTGAAGGGCAAAGTTTAATTAATCTGACAAAAGACAAATCACTTATCTCAAAGGATGTAATCTGGAAACAAGTAGACAGACCTACATAATACCTGCCTAAGAGACAAGTTATTGTAATGACTTGGGAATGTTAAGAAAGACATATAACATATTCTCAAAGTGAGCATCCAGTGTTTAACATTCCTTGTATGGCAATGAAAGGCAAACAACACCACAATTTATATGACAAAAGTAATTCAATTATTTCAAAAGATGTTATCTGAAAATGTGTATACTGTATAGGCCTATGGTCAACCTGCTTAAATAAAGACAAGTGTATATGTTTGTACTTAGTATAAACATTGGTTAATGTATTTTCTAGAAAGACCACCTTCTTATAGAGACCACTTTATTATACAAGTATCTTTTTATAGATATGGCAGGCTGGACATGAACTTGTTTTGCCTTGTGGCCCAGTCCAGCAAGAAAGAAACAAGATTTTTCCAATTCTAGTGGCTCATTTGGGCTTGTGAAATTTAGGATCAATGACATTTGGTGGCCTAGGGTCCTTAGACCTGTGCTAATTTTGAGCACTGGACCATGGTTGTATTTCTATCATTTTTTTTTTTTACCTTTGTCATCCCTTTCTGTAGTGGAGCATCTCAGTAGCCAGGATCACAGAGGTGCCGCCCGTAGCCTTCCTACCAAACTTCATCGTCCAGAGAAAGTTACTCCGACCACTGAGACTGCAGACCGGGGGAACAATACTGGTAAGAAATTGTCACTTTTTGTGATTCCTCGCACTTTCCCTTTGAAGTTGATTTCACAACTTTAAGTTTGTGGCACATTTATATATAGCTTTTGACCATTGAGCATTACAAAACTGGTAACAAAAGATAACTTTGCGTGAACCCTCACACTTTAAATATATGATTTTAATATGATTGATAATCATCTCTAAGTGCTTTACAATGATATTATTTACCCCGGTCATAGGATACACTGCAAACCAGCACACACTGTGTGCACCATCTCCACTCCCTGGGGAGCATTCCTTCCAAGCGGCTCATGGGCATCACTTTCCCTAAATTGATTTCATATCCTTTTTTTGTCAGGTTTATATATAGCTTCTGACCATTGGGTATTGAAAAGGGTTTCTTAGGAAGGGCCACAGTCAATAGAGCCATGTGGCTCAATGGTTCGCGCCTAATGTATCGGCTTATTTATCCATTGTTTTTTTAATGATATAATTCATTTGCTTGTGATTTTAACGTTACAGGCAGCACGCCTTGCGCTTGACCGTGGCTGGGCCATCAACATAGGGGGCGGTTTCCACCACTGCTCCGGTACTCAAGGCGGAGGCTTCTGCGCCTACGCCGACATCACCCTCGCCCTCCGCTTCCTCTTGACCCTCGGTCTTGTCCGCAAGGCCATGATCGTCGACCTCGACGCCCACCAGGGCAACGGCCACGCGCGTGACTTCTTGGATGACCCAAATGTCTATGTCATGGACGTGTATAACAGGCACATATACCCCCAAGATGGATTTGCCAAGCGTAAGTTCGGTTTCCTAGATTCCAAACATTTTGTGGCCATGTTGTAGTCAAGTCCGCCATTTCCGAGACACTAATAGAGTGGTGAAGTGTGACGTCATAAAAAATCTATTTTTAGAATTTTCAAATTTGAACTTCATTTTCCGAAAGAGCATAATAATGTCCAAATACCGAAAGTCAATTGAATATGTTAAGTATTGGCTGAGATATGCCCATCCGAATGAATTTTCTTTCAATGGGCATTCTGTGTTATAGCGCTCTGGTTCATAAAGTTATGAACCAGAGCATTATAACACTGATTGCCTATTGACAAAATATTCATTCGGATGGGCATATCTTAGACAATACATAACATATTCAATTGATATTTGGTATTTGGAAAATGAAGTCCAAATTTGAAAATTCCAAATATAGATTTTTATGACGTCATAGCTTCTGTACTCTATAATAATAGTGAATTGAAAGCGAGATGATACTCGCACGAATAGCGCTATATTAAATAACCTTTATTGTTATTATTATTATGATCATTATTATTATAATTGCTATGTTGAGTACATTTAGCTGTCATTTGTACGCCTGGATAAGATTCTGCCAGATTCGATAGCTCGCGGCTTCATTGATTTACATTTTATTACACTTGCCTTTATAGTGGACAGCAGTTTTTTGACATTTATTATTATAATTATTATTATGATTATTGTTATTATTATTATTGATGTCATTATCATTATCTTTATTGTTATTGTTGTTGTTTTTCTTTCTTGCTTTAGGGGGAATCAGTAAGAAGGTGGAGGTTGACTACTTCACTGCAGATGAGAGATACCTCACAGCCGTTGCCAGGTGAGCATTTCATCCTCTATCTCTTGTGAGAGTGTTGTGGTATGTTGGTTCTGGCCCTCGTCTTTCAATACGAGGGTTCGATACATGTGTCCTTCAGCGAGGCGCACGCTTTCAAACCTGGGGGGTGTTTCACAAAGAAGTTGGACTTAGTAACTATGGAAAGCCGTTAGTTTCTATGAAACAATTTTGTAAAATTTATTTTAAAAGGCATAAAATGTTGATTCAAATCATTAATATTTTCTATTATCAAGGAGATCTCATGTTTTTGATGTAAAGTTTATGACAAGTCTAAAATACTTGCATTTTTGATTTTGAATATATTTTATTCCAAGGCTACAAATGGCTGTCCATACTTTTTAAGTCCAACTTAGAGTTAAGTTCAACTTGGGATCTTTGTGAAACACCACCCTGGTGTAGTAAATGGGTACCTGGCTTGAATGTACCCGTCCTTGTATGAGTTTTACCCATGATATATTAGTCTACATTGCAGGCTTAGGCTCTTTCTATTTTCTTTTTTTTTCTCTCCTTTATTATTTTCTAGTTACATTATCATCCACATTAATAAGGAAAATACATTGAAGGAGTTTACCCCCTGATATCCTAGTCTACTATGCAGGCACCGACTCATTAATATATCACGTTATTATTTTCTGACCTTTATTATTTTCTTGTTTACTTATACCTAACAGTAATCTTGAAGCTACCTTGAATGAGTTTACCCCTGATATCCTAGTCTACAATGCAGGCACTGGCTCATTAATATATCATGTTATTATTTATTTTCTGACCTTTATTATTTTCTTGTTTACTTATACCTGACAGTAATCTTGAAGCTGCCTTGAATGAGTTTACCCCTGATATCCTAGTCTACAATGCAGGCACTGACTCATTAATATATCATGTTATTATTTATTTTCTGACCTTTATTATTTTATTGTTTACTTTAAACCCTACAGTAAATCTTGAAGCTGCCTTGAATGAGGCTACTCCTGATATCTTAGTCTACAATGCAGGCACTGACTCATTAAATATATAATGTTATTATTTGTTTACCTTTATTATTTTCTTGTTTCCTTGTACACTACAGTAATCTTGAAGCTGCCTTGAATGAGTTTACCCCTGATATCCTAGTCTACAATGCAGGCACTGACTCATTAATATATCATGTTATTATTTTCTGACCTTTATTATTTTCTTGTTTCCGTGTACCCCACAGTAATCTTGAAGCTGCCTTGAATGAGTTTACCCCAGATATCCTAGTCTACAATGCAGGCACTGACTCATTAATATATTATGTTTTTATTTATTTTCTGACCTTTATTATTTTATTGTTTACTTTATAAATATACCCTACAGTAATCTTGAAGCTGCCTTGAATGAGGTTACCCCTGATATCCTAGTCTACAATGCAGGCACTGACTCATTAATATATCATGTTATTATTTTCTGACCTTTATTATTTTCTTGTTTCTGTGTACCCCACAGTAACCTTGAAGCTGCCTTGAATGAGGCTACTCCTGATATCTTAGTCTACAATGCAGGCACTGACTCATTAAATATATAATGTTATTATTTGTTTACCTTTATTATTTTCTTGTTTCCTTGTACACTACAGTAATCTTGAAGCTGCCTTGAATGAGTTTACCCCTGATATCCTAGTCTACAATGCAGGCACGGATTCACTGGAAGGTGATCCTCTAGGAGCCCTCTCCATAACTCCTCAGGTAATAAACATGGGTCATATGCATACAAACCGGTAGTCCTTCATATTTAAAGGGATCTAGTCACTTTGTTGGCATGTGCAAAAAGTGATGAAAGGTTGATAAAATGTGTATTGTTGTGATCTGAAATGTCCACTGAGTAATGTGTGAAAAATTCACATTAAATGGATGTTGTATAGCCGAGTAATAATGAGCGAAAATGCAAGGTGATATTTGCTAACTCACTGCACTGACTTTGTACACAGTTATGACTATCCAGTGGATAGTTAAAAATCCAAACACTTCAATCGTAAATATCTTTTTAACGAATCAGAAACCTGTTCTATGCTTCTATTGGTAATACAAATACAATAAGGTATGAGTGAACCATTAGATAAGTGGTGAAAATTTTCATGTTATCAATTATTTTTTAAACATAATTTTTCTTTCAAGTAAATCAAAATGTGAAAATATATATTCGCCAATGGTCTAAGAAGTGCTATCCCACATTAATATTTGATTGTTTTTTTGTATTTGTCAATTGTATGATGCTTGGATTACAATAAATTTGCTTTTGTATTTGTAGTTTGTGATACTTTTTAAATATTTTTTACAGGGAATCATCAAGCGAGACATGATGATGTTTGAGTTTGCCCTGGATCGGCCCAAGCCCATCCCAATCATCATGGTGACATCAGGGGGCTACCAGAGGAACAACGCTGACATCATCGCCGCATCGATCCTCAACCTGCACACCAGAAACCTCATCACATGTCCAGAAGCGCTGGCGTTTCAAGGTAACTTTATTTCTTTGCAAGTCGAATTAGTCAATCTTAGTCAGATAAAAATCTAATGCTATATTCACTGGCGTAGCTACAGGGAGGGGGGGGGGGGGGGGGCTCCTGTGCTCGAGCCCTCTCCCTCTTCAGGCCTTTTTGTTTTTTTGTTTTGCTTGTTCTGGTAATTTTGAAATTGGGCCTTTGAATAGCCAAAAGTCCAAAAGCTTTCTAGTGCTTCTTCTTCCTCCTTACCTTAAATTCAAATCTCCCTTCCTGCTAGTAGACAAATTGGCAATGCAGAATTGCTTTTATCATTTGTTAAATAGTAACTTTGTTGGCATGTGGCTTGTAATTGTTGTGCACGCACATCTTTTCCCTTCATGTTGGTTGTATTGCTTTCCACAAGTATGTATGGTTTTAGTTTTCAGTGTGCTTAGTTTATTTTCTTTTTCACCAGAAACCCCTCCACCTGTCCAGAAGGGTGTCAAGGTAACTATGTTTATTTACTAGTAAAATTAGTCAAATCTAATTCCTCTTTACCTCACATTTAAATCTCCCTACCTACTACACTCTGACAAACCCCTGTCTTAGCATGCACCCAACTGTAGCAGCCAACCTGCCTATCGCCCGGGGGGGGGGGCACTCAAATTATTTTTTTGACGGGGGTGTGCCTCACGGAACTCTGAAATGGGGGTCTTAAGAGCTGACTAAAAGCACAAAATATAGGGTCTTTGGAGCTACCAAAACCCTGAAACGGGAGTTAAGGGGTCTAAGGAGCAGACTAAAACTACAAATTCATGTACTTCGAGCTACCAAAGACCTACGGAAACCCTCAAATGGTGGTCCAAGAGCTGACTAGAAGAAGAATAATGGACTTGGCGCTACTCAACTACCTAGCCAAGTCATTCCGGGGGTCTATGGAGCGGCAATCGGGTGTGAAAATGGGGGTCTTGTAAGCGGCACGTACCCGTCTTACATTATACATGAGTGCCCCCCCCCCCCTCCCCCCCCCCCCCCCCCCCCCCGGGGCCTATAGTGGCAACCAATAGTGATCCCCTGAAGAGAAAAAACAATGTTTAATATGGAACCTGCTGGTAGTTTTTGATTTTGGGGCCTTTGAATAGCTTACATCCAAAAGCTTCCTAGTGCTCGGCCCTCTGGTGGTCCCCTCGCCAGAGGCCCTAGGGCAGGCCCACAAAACAGCTCTTGTGTACTCTTGCAGGTCGGGCCCCACTGCCCACACCCCCACAACCCCACAACCCCACAACCCCTCCCCCTTGCAAACTTCCTGGCTAAACCACTGACTATATATTACTATTAAAATAAGTTAAGCTCCTTCCTCCTTACCTCACATTCAAATCTCCCTACCTGCTAGTAGACACATTGGCAATTAATGCAGAATCGCTTTTATCATTTGTTAAAGGGATATAGTAACTTTGTTGACAATTGTCTTGTAATTGTTGTGCATGCACATCTTTTCCTTCATTTTGGTTGTATTGCTTTGCTCAAGTATGTATGATTTTAATTTTCAGTGTGCTTAGTTCATTTTCTTTCACAGATGTAACCTCTAATATCTGAAATTTTGTGTCAAATGAAAATTAACTGAACTTAACTGAACAAGATCACAATTGTCAAATTGATACATTTCTTGAAAAATTTAAATGGGTACAATAACGTGAAGCAGCTTGCTTAACTACACCTTAAGCCTGTAATTTCCTTCCTTTTCTTGCAGAAAAATTGAATTCCTCATCACCCACCTCACCATCCTCGTCTTCAGCAGCAGCATCAGCAAAGTCTACCAAATCTCAGGCATCCAGTAGTGAACCAACGACAGGGCCAGCTCAATCGGAGACCAGCGCTGGAAACGCGACACAGGGGCGAACGTTTCTCAGCTCCATACGTGGTCTGTTGAAATAAACCCCAACCATCATCCGAACCAGCAGTAGCAGCAGCAACTCCAACCTCATCTTAGTTGTCAAGTCCTCTACTTTCAACAGGGCTGTCTCAATGGGAGATGACCAGCTCTGGAACTGAGACACAGGGAAAAATGTTCTCAAATCGATACATGGAATTTTGAAATAAGCCTAACCATCATCCCTACCATCATCATCAGCATAAGCAGCAGCAAAGTCAACCACATCTCGGGCATCCAGTAGTCAACCTTCAACAGGGCCAGCTCAATCAGGAACCAGTTCCGGAAAGAGGCACAAGTGCGCATGTTTGTTAGCTCCAAGCCTTTTGGGGGGAGGTAGGAGGGAAGGAGAGGGTGACCTGTTGTCTCATCCCTCATGATGTTATTAGTTACACCCTGCTTGTTCACGCAATACGGGATATATCTACGTTCTGGTTCCATATTCCATGAGGCCGGAGGCCGAATGGAATATGGAACCAGAACGTAGATATATCCTGTATTGCGTGAGAACAAGCAGGGTGTGACGGATTTATCTCTTTAAGTGTATACATTTTTTCAAACATCTCACATGGTCTCCAAGTAATATAAACTGTTCTGGAACCAGAACGTAGATATATCCCGTATTACCCGTTTGATCATTTTGACCAAGTAAATGAGGTAAATACGGGTTTGTCTCAAAGACAAATTGACCAATCAGATTACAGCAAAATGGCCCACTAAGAGATAAAAAGAAATACCCTGTATATCGCTGCCCATGTGTCTTACAGTATTAAGGCAGGACCTCAAAATAAGCACTGGGCAACTGGCCAGGGCAGGGCCGCCAAAAATAAGCTTTTGTCCAAATGTAAAATTTTCCACTGCCAAATTTGACTTGCCGGACTGGACAACCAAAATTCAAAGTTTTTCTTTGTTTTGGGGCACCTTAATATTAAGTCTTGATTTTACTTGCCCGACAGGGCCACCAGGTCAAACAATTAATTAAGGAGGCAGTTGAAGTCGTTGAACAAATGTGGGAATTAGAGAGTGAATGATAATATTAGATTATAATAATAATTAATAGATTACATTTATTTAACGCTTCATACAGGGTTTCTAGAAAGTGCATTATTATTACCTTTGGTAGTCAGGTACGTACAGTTCAAAACCCACGCAATTCTCGTGTGCACCGTCTCAACTCCCTGGGGAGCATACAAGGAATGGGGGAGAACGATTCTTACCTCTATATGATATGAGACATGTGGACAGGGTCATACCATGTGCTAAGTATGCATAACTCGCCCTTTAACTAGTGTTGGATTGTCATGGTATAATAGGGGCGTTATAGTCTTTCAGTACAAATTTATATTCTTTGCATTATTGACAATTTGTGTGAACTCTTGGACAGAGCCAGATTTTCTAATTCAATTTCAAGCTGGATACTTGGAAAGAAGAAAAAAATTGCTTTAGTTGTGTTCTTTAAGTTAAAAAAAAAATTAAAAAATGATGGCCCAGTCATGATTAAGTGTGTCTAGGCAGTCTTTGTTATTTTCATTTTCCATAATAGATATAATAATTGCATCATATTTCGGCATTGTCTGAGACGTGCCCATCATAGTACATAACGTTTGAGATTACTCTTTGTGTTAATGCGTAAATATATATACATTAGCATCAATTCTTTTTGTAATGTTGATTCAATTTACTAGTAAAATTTCATCTGAATAGTAATACTCAATTTTATTTAATTAGAATTACATCGTCACTATGACAAAGCCTCATGACTAGACAGGGTAATCTACAAACGAGAAGCAGGCATGTTTCGAAAGAGAATGCCCATATTTGAATGGAAACTGCCATTTTGGACTTAACTGGAGATGACCTTGAGTTGGTATGTATAACTCACGATATAGTTACCCCATTTATATCTCTGTTATATTGCTTCACGTAAAGTAACCACGAGTTTGTCAATGCATGCTCAATATGTGTCAGCTGCCTATCTCTATGAGTATTTATGTACTTATTTTTGCCATATATGCATCGGCTATCTACCTGTATAAGTTGATATATACAGATATCTTTTATGTGTTATGCTAAATATGTGTCTGCTATCTGTAGCAAGCTTTGATATCGAGGTGCATGTTCTTTTTTTTCGTACTAATGTGTACTATTTGAAAAGTGTACATATTAACCACACATAAATTATCTTCCCCTGGCGTGAACTGTGAAGTTGTCCCCAAACCTGTGCTTGTGTGTTGAGTGACCAAACATTTAAGGGAATTCAGCTAAATGCTGACATTTTCACTCTAATACTTGCATTGATAAGAGCATAAATCCTGTCACTTCTACTTCTAGGCCCTGTTGCAGAAAGAGATACAGTCGATTGTAAGTTAAAATTAATTGTTAGTTAGGTAACCACTGAAATAAGCAGCAGAGGCAACAACAGGCGGTTACGTAACCAGCTTTTCTTGAGTCCTTATGCAGCATGCGATGTCATTGTTTGAATGCGGATTGTTTTCAAAACATGGAAGGCTCCTGTGGGTAGGATAAGCAGAGAACGGTCGTCACAAAAGCATTGATTATTTACACCGAGTGATACCCAAGAGAAAATATATAAAAGTGACAGGATTTATGCTTTTATCATTACCAGTCGGCAAAAATGCCGGCAATTACATGTAGGTTCTCTATAATGCGGAGCAGAGACTGCTATATTTGTAGCACCATTTATACCGTTTCCCTTTATCTAAAAAAAGTAGAATAAGCACACTATTGCAGGAATAAAGTGTCTTCCAATAAGCACGATGATTAAGGTATGGTTTACAGTCAGCTTCTAATGAATGGTAGCAGATTAATTCTTGTGTAAAGCATTTTAATACATGTATTGTGAAAAAGGGTATATTTTTTGTTTCTGTTAAACGGGTGAAGCAATGTGTTAAATATTTTATACATTATATGATTGAAACATATAATGTACAGATTATCAACTCATTTTAACGTGCTTTTATTATATACTTCATTTGTTTGTGTTCAGTACTATTTTATGTGTGCAAACTTTGCCTTCATTTCTTGAGCTTTATCTTTTATTATGCATATATATTACTGAAATGTTTGAAATCAATATAGCAGAAAATAGATGCAGACTCGTAATCTACTAAGTATAGAGTAATGTATAGTTTTGAAGTAGATAGTATGAATTATGTACAAGATTCTAAAGGAAATGTTTAAGTACAGATGAGTATAAACTAGTCGCTTATTCCATTAAGGTACTGTATTTGCTGGTTTATAAACTGCATCTGTGTATTAACCGCACCCCTATCTTTTGGTTGTCATAAGGGATTTTTTTCCCAATCTAGATGATCAAACGGTGCTGGGGATCAGTGTAACATAATTCAACTTACTATCCCAACTTTTCTCCCTAACTTTTATAAAGTTTTAGTACACAAAACAACACAAACTACACACATGTACTCATTTCTGATTGGAGCAAAACGTTACAGAAAATCCTATCAAGTTTTTCTCTAACCGCAACCCCCTTTTTATGGGTTTTTCTGTCAGGAAAAAGGTGCAGTTAATTTACACCAGCAAATACGGTAATCTAATATGTGTATTATATACATGTAGTTGTCAGATAAAAAATATGAATTATACATGAGATTAAAATGTATTGTGTGATATGTATAGATGAGGCTGAGAAAGTAGTTGAACCCATTCCCTACTGCTGCCGAATGTATCCAGGCTTGGGTCTATGGAGAATGAATATTATACCAAAATTAAATAGTTTGGACTTGTTAAAAAATTAAGAGGGGCATATGTACATCAAAGGGATTCATTAACTTTATACTTTTCACAAAAGTGATTTTTGAGACTTCAATCATATACCAAGATTTTTGAGAATGATATGTGAGATTTTCATAGAAAAAAGAATAATATTTACCTAAGTGAAAAAGATTAAATCGATGTCTGATTTTATCCCGATCGTTCCCGAGATGTATCCACATTCGGATACTACATGGAGGATTTAGTATCCAAATTCAGATACTCTTTGACTACGTTAGAAAGCGTCCACAGACGCTTTCAAATTCAATCTTAAATATCTCCATAATTAGGGAGACATTTGAAAAATCAAAACCTATTTTATTTTTCTGTTACAAGGTATAAGAGAAGATGCGGAAAATTCCAAGTGATTTTGGTTGAATTTTACAAAGTTAATGGATCACTTTAAAGTGTTTAGAGGTTAATCTATTTCTTGGGGCAACCTGGTGTACATACATGTACCTGTATAATAGCTCTTTGTAGATAGATAATGATATAATGTAGGGTGAAATGGGTTAACCTGTTCCCTACGAGTGTATGAAATCCCTGTAGACTTTGTACACAACCCACTCGGTTCCCATGGTGAAGGGGTTTATAACAGTGTATGTGTGAAGGGAAAAAAGGGGGGGGGGGGGGTGGTAAAACAGAAATGTGAAGAAAAAGTTTAGAGGCAATCGGATGAAGGGGTTTCTGGCAACTAACATTTTTATAAATCTTGTATTTATTAACTTGCCTGACTGGGCCACAAATGATTATTTCTGGCATTGCAAAACATTATTGATTTCTCTCTCAAAAGTGTGTCATTGAAAAGGGATCAGAAATCCGCGACGAGATCAGATTTGTGAAATAGCATGGGTACGTATACTTATGCAGTAAATGCTAAACATTGTTCACTACAGTGACATTTCAAATCAAAATTTCTATACATTTGTTGTTTTATTTGGATACAGTTTAAGTTGACATGATAGCTGCCAATATTACCAGTACTATCTAGTGGTGCAATTAGTTTATTTCCTTTTATTTCTTTTTTGTTTAATATATAAAGATATGTACTTAAAATCTGAATCAGTATTCATCTAAGTTTTCTTGAAATCTCATACATAATTGATATAATAATTGTCAGGATTCTTCTTAGTAATGAATGAAAAATGATTATGTATTAATTGGCAAAAAAGTCTCTTATGAATTCTTTGATTGTTCAGTCAAACCTGCGTATAGTGACCACCTGAGGAAAGGATCTCCCTGTGGGTGATTGCTATTGATGGCCACTATATACAGGTTGAATGCTATAGACAGGTGGCTGCTAAGACAGGTTTGACTGTATCTTATTAAGCTGTCACCATCGTACAAGAATGAACAAGTATCATTCATTCTTTTGCGGTGAAGGAAGTATGAATATGAACTGTTCAATGCTGTTGTGACATAATGAATTATTTTTTTAGTTACATCACTATCTTTTATATCTCACTATGATGTGATGTATACTTTTAGCGCATTTAAAAGTAATTTTGAATTGTATACGAATAGAGTGCATTATATGCATGTTTAGAGGCGTATCTTATCAATCTATTATATAGTGTAGTCTGTAGATCTATGTATTGTCTTATTGCAACATATGTGACCGGCTATAGCAAAACCCGGCACTTGTCGGTAAAAATCAAAATGTAGATTTTCATACTATTACAATCACCTGATCTCAAGCTTTCATTTGATGCTTTGTTCTAACTAATTGGTCAATAATTGGCGAATATATGATTTGTTTCAATTTTACAATCATAGGGATTTTACACACATTGTGTGAATTTATAATGCCCATTTCTTCAAACCATGAATTACCGACAAGTGCCGGGTTTTGCTATAGCCGGTCAGATATATATATGTTAATCAATTATGATCAGTTGAAAACCAATTAAATAAAGATGATTTTATTTACTCAGATAACGGTGTACTTGTTGCATATCCGAATTTCACTTGATGAAATGTGTAAGCCTATCTAAAGCATGATCATCTTGATATACCTATGAGCCATAGGCCTGTTTTTTTCTATTCATAAAACATTGAAGTGAACTAGTAGAATATATACTAGTAGAATATACATGTATATAGATATATTACATATTTCAATGTAATTTAAATGATTACATATTCATTTATATATACCTATAGTATTATATATTTTCAATTTTATTTCAACGATCCAACGATATAGAATAAAAAATCACATACAAAAGATTATTGTGAAAAGACCCAATGCATGCAGCTCTGATCTAGTCGAGTCCCGTTTAATATATATATTGCAAGGAGTAGTCATAAATGTTTTAGGAAGAAAAAATGAATTCAATAAAAAACAGTTGGACACTGTAGTATTACAATACCACCAAATTAACCCAAGAAAGTTTAAGAGTACCGTACTATCATGTAAGCTTAAAATCCATTCTAAATATTGACCGTTTTAAAAATAAATTTGTGTCTCTGATCAGACCGTCTTCATACGGAAATTCTGGTATTTTGATGCAGTTATTAATTAGAATTGTGCATTATTTACATGTTACGTACATTTAGTAAGTGATGGATTTGTGTGTGAATGGGTTTGTGTGCAAAATGTTCAAAAACTAAGTATGTTTTAAATAAAATAATACATCGTACAATGAATACACAATATAAAGGACTTAACAAATAAACTGCTTACTTGCCCGATATGGATTTAGTTAATGACTATCATAATGATTAATGCCTCCTCATAATATTATTAATAATATTTGACCGGTTGGTGGTCTAAACTCTAAAATGTATTACCCCCAAAATATTTTTGTCACCATACAAGCAAAAAGGGGTGGGGTTTTGTAAACGCTGGTTGTCCAAATAATATGTGATGCTCTATCTTTGCTCAAATATTGGTATTTGTTTACCTTTATGAGTATTTCTTGTTGCAATGTCATATTGTTTTTAGTAACTATACATTGTAGTTTGATTTTAGTTATTGGACAATATACACAATTTTATGAAATTGTTTACTAAAAAAAGAAGATGAAAAACCTAATTAATTACATACATTTCTTAATGTTCATATCTTACAGTCAATGAGTGGAACGTACAAAACAGTTTTCTGGAACCAAAATAATGTCACGTCAATGTTCTTTAGCAAATTAATGTTCAAGCATTGTTCTTAAAGTTGATTTCTAATAATGACTTCGGGATGTTTACAATAAAAAAAAAAAAGTCTTACTGATGAAAGATCAAGGCCTATAAGACCGAATGCAATATAGCCAAATAATTATATTGGGAAAAATATTTGACAGCTCACATCTGCCACAATTCCCCCCCCCCGAAAAAAAATCCACACATGTTTTAACTCTAGAAGGCATTGATGCTAAATGTATAACACAAGTCAAACAAAGTTTCTCAACTTAAGGTCTTCTGGTCACGGCCGGACCCCGTTTTAAATCATTGTATGGCTCGTAACCTAATGTCTTCATGACGTCGAGGCATATAGTCTCGACCTGTTTGATCTCGACCTCGCTGAGATCCTCCAGCCAGCGTCTTGACGACGCGCTCGAGTTCTTAGCGACATCAAATGTCTCACCGCCGACGGTTGCCACGCGAGTGTTTCGGACGACCCAATCCTTGACGCTGTCGGGGAGCTGAAGTCCCGCAAACTTGTAGAGGTCCGCCGTGACTCCGGTCGGGTTATCCGCAAAATCCTCGTACCTGAGAAGGTAGTAGCGGTCCTGTAGCCAATCCGGCATGGAACCCGGCAGTTGCACGTTATCCCGGAGCCATCGACACATTCCCTCGACCGAATCGCTGTGCCGACTTTCGAAATTCAATAGGTTTAAGGGTTCTAATCTCCCGGTTTTGGCGTACGTCTGGTTCGCCAGTTCATTATTGTCGATGTCTAAGATGTACTTGATTCGCGAAGACGTCGCTCCACGCGGATCCCGAACCAGGTGAATGACCTTGACATTGACATCGTTGCTCAGAACAATGGGCTTGATCATCCCCAAGTCGCCTCGGATGATCTTAGTCGCAAGGTGACCTTTGAACTTCGCACACACTTCCCTGAACCAATCAGCACTTGGTATGAAGCAGGACCCCTGCGTCTCCTTGCAGATGGCGTTGTTTCGGAAGCGTCCTCCCCACGTGTTGGTCAAGTTGACCGCGTCCATGTACTTGTCGCTGAGGTCACACCTGGAGAAGTCCTGCAGGAGCTTGGTGGCGTAGTAGTAGGTCTCGCGACTGAACTTACCCGGGACGCGCCAGAGGCGGACCATCTCTTCCACCACCCAGAGGGGCTCGTACAAGTAGAGCAGCGCGGGATTCTGGTTGAAGATTTCCCCGATGACACTGGAGCCGAATCTCCACTGAGCCATGATGATTACCATGACCGGAGGGTCTTGATCAGCTGTTAATGGCACAGTTACTTTCTCAGCATCTGGCTTCATAGCAGAGTTTGCGACTACTGGATCAAACGCAACGGGATCATAGACGCTTTCCTTTTCAAGGACTGTACTCGCGTTGTCAGCCATGTTATAACCTTCCTCTAAAACGACGCGATTTCCTTCAACCATGACAGATTCGGTTGTTTTTCTTACCGACTCATTCACATTCGTCTTGTTCGTGTTGGTATTTGTTTCGTTATGGGTTAGGTTTGCTTTATCATCGCCAGTCCCATTTATTTTCGTATCAAAGTAGGCGGCGTCCTCAATCAAATTGGAGTCTTGGACCTTGATTACATGCGCCCCGCCATTAAGGTCTCCCTCGTCATTCTTCTCGGCTAAATGCGTTTCAAGTACGGAGTCAGCCCTTTCATGAGCTCTATCATACACTTCATCAAGTTTATCATCGAGTTCGCTTGATACCTCGTCATGCTGATCGTTCTTGTCCGGACCACTACCACCGACATCCGTTGAACTCGTTCCTTGATTGGCGACTTCCTCTTTAATGTCCTCGACGAGTGGCGGCATGAGGTTTTCTCTCTCGATACCATCCGATCTCCCCAACTGTTCAACGTCAGACTCATCTTCGTAATGTCTTCTCCGAGTGTCGTCATCCATCTCGCTCACCTCCCTCTTTAAATCGTCCAAGTCAGCGACGCTTTCCATGTCCAAGTCGTTATCCAACTCGTTGTCCAGTTCCCACGGTATCTTTTTTTGGTTCCTGATCGTGAGGAGCAACGTCAGAATGACGGCTGCAAATATCAACATGTTAATGCGACTGCATCGTCTCCTCGATCTCCGCATCTTTGAAGTCGATGTTATCAATAAAAACGAAGCAACTGTATCATTAGTTGTCAGAGTAGTCCACTAGTCAGCATTCACCACTGAAATGGTTATATAAATTATATTCCTAGAGATCATGAAACGGATATACTCTCTGTTATGATATGGGTCTTCTGTCGGGTCTTTATTATTTTTACTTCTGCGCGCGATTACAAAGTACAAACCATGATCAGTTATATAATGAGTATCATCCGCTTGAATTATAAGTGAAGATTAATATCCAAAAACCATTCCAAGTACAGTCGTCGTAGTATCCTTTCTCAGTTTATTTCAGAAGCTGACCACCAGTAAACAGCCATGTTATTGCACAAGAAATGTTAATGCACAATGAATGATGAACCACGGCATACCATATAGCACTAGTGGAATATCACTGAAGGACTTTCATTGTTCTGTTACGCAATGTTTTCTTTCAATGCTTGGATGAGCTTTATAGAGGCATGCATGGCTCTGAGTAAAATCCCTGAAGCGGGGATAGATTTCGCATTCTTAAGTAATCTTCTTCAATGGTTATGGACTGAGGGCTGTAAATACGACTCTCGTGATGAAGTAGTTGCTTCTGGAAACCAATTTTATACTTCGCGTATATACAGGGTGGCCCAGAAATAACGGAACGGGGTGCTTGCATTAATGAAGACACATGATGCCCGTCATAGCAACTAGTAACGTTCAATGCGTGCGCCATTGTTAGTACCCTTTCTTCTCTATGCACAGCTGAACGCACACTCACAATGGCGCACGGTTGATCGTTACTCGATGCAGTATGGCGGGCATCATGAGTCTTTAGTAGGGCAAGTACCCCGTTCCGTTATTTGTGGGCCACCCTGTATATATATATTATTTTCTATATATGGTCCGAAATCTCAAATGAATTTTAATGAATTATACTTTTGCTGTTGTATTATTCTCTAGATATGGAAATGATAATAATTGTGTTTTTCTTCAATGTCAGTAGCCATATAATCCCACTAGCTAAATTTGTTGATTTGACTTGCAACAAACTAATGAATTTGAATACTAAACAAAAACCCACATATTTAGGACATTTAAGCAGTGGCCAAAAATATGAGTTTATTAGATATTTTGAAAGATATCTCATTTGTTATCGGGTAGTATTATAGACGAAAAGCAAAATCTTGTTTAATTAGGTGCAGCAAGGTGTTACAGAAACTCCTTGGGTGCAGTCAGTTCCTCGTTAGCCTATCCGATATGCGTCGGGCTTTCTAGCAAGTACTAATCGCGTTATGTGGACGGAACCACCGATGTCCGAACCCTCCGCGCATCGGGTTCGAGAACACCGGTTTTCCGTCTCCATTATTAAACGCGATTAGTACTTGCCAGAAAGCTCAGACGCCTATCGGATAGGCTAGTTCCTCGTTGATTGTTCTCGCACGCATGTGCACATGTATAGTGAAACACAATTTGTATACCCGGTTGTATAATGTAACATCTACATGTATATCCATGTTGATTAATTAGCTATTAACACAGAAGTTACACAATAATTATACATTATTCTACGACGGGAAACGTTTTATGAAAACGGGGCCCTGTAAGTAGACATATGTGTGAGTTTGTGTGTATTTTTTTAAAATCCATTACTAAAGAATAAAAACGCGACGATATTATTTTGAAAACGATTCATTTATTGCAAATTTAAAAGAGCTCCAATATACACAAAATTGCTTTTCAAGATCAGATAACAATATCGTAACGAGAGAATATTATTTAAACCATTATGATGATGACATGTTATAATCTGACATCAAACTAAACAGTTTATAGTTTCTCTTTTAAGGGATTAATACAAACGTATGGTTAATAAACGATAAAACACATATTATACCTTTATTCTTTCACACAATTTCACCAGTCCTATAATCTCCTTCCTAATAATCATTAACAATGGTACCACTCGTATTTGGCAGTATATGTTTTTTAGTATAACAATATCGATCTGATGCTAAGTATAATATATCTTTTAAAATGTATATAATCTTAACATGAAGAGTTCCAAACTGTTGCAATCTTGGAGTAACCAATAGTTGTTCGAGGAACAGTGAACAGCAATGACAATTCTTATCATAACGGTCCTTCCAAATATTACAAATGCATGGCTGATCGTTTTAAACCCACTAAATATGCGGAAATCTTTCACAATTACTGCTTCATGTATTGTATTACCTATCATATTGACCTGGATATTCAATTGTACATGATATGTTGCAAAAACTTTTGTTTGTTTGAGAGCGATTGGCACAGTGGATATTTTCTTGAATCCGTCCATTTAAAGGGTTGCATATTACTGTGATATTAATGTTTTAAATTCATTTACTATCATTAAATATAATATAAGTATGAAGACTAGATGTATTCTACCATCGTTATTGAAAAGAAATTGATCAATGCTTTCATCGAAAGACATCGAAAGACACAATTCAAAGCAATTTCTGCGAAGAAATGGAAATACAAGTAATTTTCGAAGACACACAAGTCATCATGTAAAAAATGTATTGCACAAAGTAGTTCACAATCAATTGTCTTTTATACACTCGCTAACATAAAGTGTTTGCTTTTGCCTTAGCAGACGGCAGGCTCGAAGTACGCGCTCGCTTAAGCAGGAATTGCTTCTCGATAATCGACATCTTGGATATCGTCTCTGACAAGTTGAGGACGGTCGTCGATAGCGACCGGGCACCGCTGCTCTGAGCACACCCCAATAGTTTCTCGCAATCATCGGCAGACACGTTCTCAGCTGATGATGGCGACAAGTCGTTTTCTGAAAATTTGAACGCCTTGTCTTTCGATCTGCTGCTGCTACTACTACTACTACATTGTTCATCCTCCCCTTCCGCTTCCGGTTCCAACACTTGATACACTGGCCGCAAACGGCGGCGTCGCGGTGGAGCCTCGGGGCACGCTGACGATGTCACGTGGTCAGAGCTGCAGCACGACGCCACGGTAGTATCGTGATCGGAGTGCGTTTGTGATTGCGCGTCGACGCCGCTGCTCATCGTTATCTCGATGCGAGGCGGCCATTTCGCATGTCCGTGGTCTAGGCGGTCGTACTTACGATCGCCCGACGAATCCTCGCTCTCGTTCGAAACCGATTCGGTGTCGCTATCGAGCGTCTCATAGATGGGCTCCTTAGTTTTCTTATTTCTATCGGACTCTGGCATCTCGTCATCGGTCTCGACTTTGTGCTCCACAATGACGGGGCAAGTTCTCTCTGGGCTCCGCGATCGACCCATCGCCGTTCCCGCGTCCACCTTTAGTTTTGGCGCGTCTAATCTTTTTCCCGCGTTAATGTTCCGCGGTGGGTTAGGCACGGGGTGTGGCGGCGGGAGGGTCACCAAGGGGGACGATGCTCTCTCCATCCTGTAGCCAACAAGCTGCTTTTTGTCGAACTTGAGGATGGGGTGCGCGGGTGGGTACACGCCGCCGTGATCGGATGGTGGCCCGAGCTGACAATGTCGCGATATGAACTCGTGACTGCAGACGTGCGTGTAGCAATACGGTCCCGGCTTCAGCTGCTGCTGTTGCTGTTGGGAGCTCACACCACCAGCAACACCAACACCTGGTTTGTGCCCCAGCGAATGTCCGGTGACGCTGGTCCCACTGTCCACCGTGACGTTCGAAGAGGACGTCGTCTCGAACATGGATGACGTCATGCTCATGGCCTCGTTGTCGGTGTACTGGTCGCAGAGAGAGCCCTTGACGATGCCCGAATCGCCGTCCTCACTGCAGACGGAACTGGTAGATCGAAAACTTCCAAGATTTGTGAGCCTCGGATGCCCGCCCTGCGGCTGCGTCTCTGTAGGGACAACCACACACACAAATTATGTCAAAGGAGTAGAAATAGTATAGAAAGGGGGGTACTTGAACTTACTAGAAAACATTTACACTTTCTTCACCGTTAAGCTATTAAGGTGACATAATGTAGATATTTGTCATCTAAAGTCCTAATGTTTTTTGGTTTTTTTACCTTTTTGCTCAATTTTGCTATTTTGGTAATTTTTTTGTTTACAGCAAATAACATAATATGTATAAAAGGATACTGCTCTCTTTCAAAGGATAAATAATAAATCACCTAGAAACATAATTTTGCAAATTACCAAACCAGTATACTATAATAGTAGTAGAAGATTAATATTCAAACTTGGAACACGAGCCGTTTCACATGGGTGCGATAATCACAATGCAATTAGATACATTATAATCCGTATTAATGATGTGAATTACTATAATTTTCTTCATAATCTGACATGTTCGATATGAAATAGCTTTATTAAAATGGATGATTGACTGACGCTATACTTGCAAACAATTTTCATTATCGGCATGCATTTGATGCGCAGTATGCATGGGTAAATGGAAGGTGAATTATGAACTATTATGTCGACTATAAACTGCTTTTGGTTTTTACATGCAAAGCATGGGCATGATTAAGGCTGATGAAACGTATTCTAATGCAATTGCTAAACATTATCATGAAAAGCGCTGAGGGAGGCTACCACATGTTGCAAACTAATCACAAAAAGTCATGTATTTGTATGGTTGTTATTCAACCAAATCTAGACACTATTGTGTTCTATTTTGGCACATACTCAATTCGAAACTAATGGAACATAACACACGCAATTATACATGGATATATCTTGGGGGGGAAATACAGCAGAATCTGCACGGGAATAGCAACTTGGAGATTCGACGGGAAGATTATGATTATGCAGGCCAAATCTGGGGTATATATTAGTCATGAATTTTGGACCATTTTGTATTTACAATTCATCTCGGAGATAACAGGTGGGTCCTCTAGTATGCACTCAATCCAAACCAAACTAAAAAGGCCTTCGTCGCCCTCTATGGGAAATTAGTACGTGTAAGGGTGACTTGTACAAATTACTTCAAATGAGGATAGTAACAATTAGGATTTTCTGTTTCTTTACCTCTGCTCAAGTTATGATCAAATTGATTCAATTTATCATATATTTACACGGAGATTATATTTTGATACGCCGTCATCTTTACCTTATATAATTAAATAATTTCTTAGGATTTCATTTACTCTGAATTTTGGACGGTGCATGTCTGCAACGACCCGTTTAAATGGATGTTTTATATGTTATCAACGAAAATAAATATTTTTCGAAATATATTAAACATTTTAAAAAATTAAACTATTAATGAACACACAACATAAGTTATATATTAAAATACCTTACGAACTTACTGTTACATATAGCAAGAAAATGATTATAGTTCGTGATAACATTGTTTTATACCATTTTCTAAACACACAAAATGTTAATAAAACATGGTCTTGGGAGAACTAATCAACGATAAGAAATGATGGCGTGGAGGCTGTAGGGCAGCGATGCATATATGTAATTTCACTATTTAAATCGAATTATGTTAGTTTATGGCGACGTTAATGTATTATTAATGTATAAATAAAAAGAAAATACAGCAGAATGATAGTGAGGAGGAATTAAAGAATTAATCATGGTTATTATCAACGGAATATGACACAAAAACGCAAATCATACCTACACATAAATACACACAGACAAAACGACACATAGAGGATACGAACAGGAAAAGGACAAGTCAGCGCGGGAAACAGATTTGTGTGGAAAAAAAGAAGATGATCTTTGGTCGGTTATACCATGAGATCCTATATATGGAATAGGGTCAGACAGTTGGCCTTTAACTGTATATAATTATACTTGAAGGTGTGTTAGCATCATCCCTACATATAGTCACCCCTCCTTTAAAAACTTAGACCCAAACCTCCAGTAAAAAAAAGAATAAGGGAAAATAAATCGGGGCGTCATTGCAGGTAAATTATTAAAACCGCCCCCACTTACCTACCCCCTTGAAAAACAGAAAACCCAAGCCAAATTATAAAAAAAAGACCCCAAGTCAAAGTCACAATTGAGAGAGAATCGCCCCTGTGGCGCAATAGTCATAGTTATATCAAATTGATCAGTCACTTTTTCAGAAATGTATTACTAATGTCAATTACAAGCTAGCAAAGAGGGATATTTAATGATAGGTAAAACAAATATGAAATGAACAATCTTTGAAGCATGTGATGCATGGGAAAAACGCAGCTAAGATATCTAAATAATGAAACTATGTGTTCAAAATTACACAGGTCGTCGCGTGTTTACTCGTTGTTCTAAAACTACTATGTGAACAATAATAAACGTGGTGCTATTTATTATAAATAAGATGAATTTCTGAATAAGGGGGATAAATATCATGTGGTGGTATGAATTGATTATGATAGCACTTGCGCGTTATCATGCGCTTATACCGACTGAGCTAAAGAAACTCGCCATCTCAGATTTTCCTCATTAAAAAAAAAAAAAAAATTTAATTTCGTTTTTTTTTTTTTTTTTGTAATAATGTGCGTATAGAGCACAGACAATCTGTATATAATACGGAAGTTTGCTGTGTTACTGTGATACAAGAATTCATCGTGTCAAAACGAATTGATCAAAATGGATGTCGATTTCAGGCGAATGACCTACCCCGCCTATACCCCTCCCATTTTAGCAATAATCCAAATGTATCTTTATTTGTCCGTTACATCCTGTATAGATCAACATCTTTAACATGATGCTCGTTATCAATTTATATGTCAAAATAATGATTATATTTTTTAATAATTGCATTATGTTGTTGGGTGGAAATAATTATCAAAAACAAAAATCAGCAACATGATTTGGGATTACGAGCCACCTCCCTATTCCCCTTATAGGAAATTCTCTTCAGCGGCTAGCTTTTATTTTTTTAACTTTCCAAACTCATCATTTTATTTCCTGAATGCTGGCAGGAACCGCACTTAATGTGTCGCTTCCATAGTAACACATTCTACTTGAATTTATAACAAAACTTAAAAATAGCCATGTGCCTTCACATCCGATCACACGTTATACATTTGTGATACCCGGGAAACAGATGGACATTATTAACGTATATCAGAGAGATTTCACAAAATGGCGTTCAGATTGGGGCGCTTAAGGGCTGCATGCAGCCTCCGTTTTTATGAAGTGAAGCATTTCTATTTTCCACTAATAATGTTAACGCGCTATAATCCCGTTTTCAATACTCTAAATTCCCCAAAAAGTCCCTTATATACCTCCCTTTCACAACCTTCCAACATAGCTCGGTCGCTTCACACCCCCAATAGCCCCTCCCCCCCCCCCCCCCCAATAGCCCCCCCCTACAAAATACAAAGTTTGTATAAAAACGCCGCTGATGTTACATAAATGTTAGTGGTGAAGCCAGCATAATAGTGGGACTTTCATATGCCCCCTTCTCCGGGTTCGGAGATTTTAAACAAAATCAAATTAAATTGAATTAAATTATATTATACTCAATTATATTTAATTGATATTTTCAAAAAATACATGTCAAATAGAGCAGATTTCACATGCTGCTGATTTTGGCATGCTGATGGGGCATGCCCCGGTTCTAAAGTCATTTCGCCCCCCCCCTTTTTTTGTCAATTTCTGGTTACACCAATGAGAGCTCGAGCCAAAATGAGTTAAATGTATTATTTTCTTGATTCATTTATGTGCAGATGTTGCAGTGATTGGGGCGCTATTCATATTTTGCCCACCCATTTCCTATACCGCGTATCTATAAGAAAACAGTTAAACTGATCATATAATTCTAAACACATTTTAATGATGATTTCAGTATCCCATGAATGATATCTGACGTATATGAAATAACTTCCATCCGTATGTTTCATTATTTCTTTTTCTCCTGGCATGTTTGAAAGTGACCAAAGTGGAAAATCGAAAGAAAAATGTGACGCAAATTATTCCCTAATATATTAATTCATTTAATATGAATCAAACAGTCATGATTCATGTATATCACGAAACATAATATCTTGATTTTTTAGGTGAACAGAATATCAGTCACACTTTTTTGACTAACAGGAATAGTCTGGATTGTGTTTGATTTCGATTTTCGTTTTGAAATGAACCCGAATTAGGAAAATCTGAGGACTAATGTTTAGCTGTGTCGGTCTTAGCAATGATATTATTATGATTATGCAATCGGTTTGCAGGCAGCAACCGACTTACTGCTCCGCGGGCCGCCGTGATTGGTCAGTTTGGCCTCGGCGGGGGGTCGGCCCTTCTCCACGTCATCATTCTTTATCCTGCATTAGAATCCCAACAAAACCACCATTAACTCTGAGCATGCCAAGTACATTACATACGCTTCTCTAAACTAGCAGATATATTATGAAGAGCTCAATTCCAAAAAGCGCTAAATCAACTTTTGCAACTTTCGAGAAAACAGGTTTCTTTGCCCAACTTTGTACACATGCCTATGGGAATATGAAAATGCAACGTTCCATATTTTGATTTTGATTTTGATTGTGTAATCTGTCATAAAATGTTGATTTCTATAGGTAGCTACGTAGTTTTTTAATGTACTGATATCGTTAATAGTATATCAATGTTTATCGAAAGTGGATTTGGCACCTTTTGCAAGTAAGCTCTTCATTTATACACCCTGCGACATGTAGCCTACTATTGACATCACGCCTCTTGAACTTGAAGATGCAAGGGTCGGAACAAGGCTTGGTTCCTTGCAAAAAATATGATCGTGAAAATAACTGACAGTCCATTTTTTTCCTGTTGCAGTCGTATAGTTGGTCAAATATGAATTATACAAAATAAATTAAATTCACACAAATTTGTTTTTGAAATACGACGTAGGCCTAATTATTTCAAACGTATTATTTCTGAAAGTGAAATAAAAAGGAGACTATTACCAAGCACAACTTTGGCAGACCTGTTTATTTTGTCTCCCCATCATGCCCAGCATGGCAATAAGATCAAGGATATCACTATTACACCCCTAACCCTAACCCCAACTATAGGTTATGTGTAGCTTTACCGTTACCACGGTTACATACCTAAATGATGACCTCCGTAGCCGCACACTTCTCCTTCCGGTCGAGTCACGCCTCCGACTCATGTACATGATGAGAACGGCTACAACAAAAACAACCGCCAATACTCCGAGCAGCGCCCCCATAATAGTCACAACACTGCCGCTTCCTGACGAATTACTCGGTTGTAGCTTGTCGGTGCCGGCTGCGTTGTTATTCTGTCCATTCGTTACCCCTGGTCCGTTGGGCTGGTTCGGTCCCAGACCGGGTCGGAACCCGTTCCCAGCCCCGCGATTGTTCGGATATCCTCTGTCCGGGTTGGCTCCACCGCCACCACGGTTTCCTCCCATTCCTGTACCTGGTCGCGTTGGCCTATATGGCGGTTGATTGGGACCTTGCGGGTACTGAGGGTTCTGCGGTCCACTGTTTGGACCATTATTTGGACCGAACCCACCACCTGGTCCATTGTTTGGTCCGAATCCTCTACCGCCACCTGGTCCATTATTCGGTCCGAATCCTCCACCGCCACCTGGTCCATTATTTGGACCAAATCCGCCGCCATTTCCGCGACCACCTCCCCCTTGATTGCCTGTCCTGCTACCACCCTCTGTTCTGGGCTGTCTCGTGGGTGTTGAAGGCCTGAAGCCTGGCCTAGGGTTGACATCCGGTCTGTTTCCTGTTCCTGGGCCCGGACCCGGACCAGGTCCGTAACCCGGTGAGAAATCCGTCCTCTCAGAAGGTGTGCCCGGACCACCGAAACCAGGCCTCGGTACGAACGCACCCGGATATCCATTCACACCCTGTCTCTGTCCCCTTCCACCTAGACCGGGTTGGACTCCTGGTTGAACTGGGTAACCGGGAAGGTCCGGCACAGGTCCGCCACCCGGACCCTGTGGTGGGTCTGCAGGTGGTGGGGGTGCTTGGGTAGGAACTGTGAACAAGTGAGGGCAATACATTCAATATAATACATTTTAGTTAGTGAAAACATGTTAAAGGAGTCTGATATTATTTTTATCTCGATCTTGCGGGAAAAAACGAAATAACTCCAACAAATCCGATGGGAGCTCAACATGCAAGAAAAGACATCGGAGTCAGTTTCACATTGTGTACATTTCCAAGCCCTATTTATTTTTCAGGCAAGATCTTTAATGATTTTTCTTTCATAAAAGACAATAATCTCGCAACTTTTGACATTGAGCTTGCAAAAGGTGGACAGGATCTTTAAGATATTTAAGACATCGGAGTGAGTTTCATCATGACTGTGTACATTAAACTAACGTAAAACAATAACTGCAATGTATTATCGAATATCGATGAATAATGGTATAAACAATATATACAGTCAGATCTAGAAATTTACGATAAACATTATTCTAATCAATATACAAAGACTTACTCCTTTCGCACTTTTGGCCTTGTCTCTCATATCCCGCACAGCATTTGAAGTGTGTCATATAAAGCAGCTTCGTCGTCTGCTTGTATACTGGTTGGAAAGTGACTCTGAGAAAAAAGATATTTTAATAAGAAATTGTATATATATTACATATTACATTGTATTATGAAGTTCAAGTTCCAGAGGAAAAGGCCTGTTTGTTGGGTGAAAATTGAAAGAGCAAACTGAGCAAAAACCATGACTAAAATATTATCGATGCTAGGTGCTTCCCAGGAGAGAAAACACAGGAAAAAAATGAGAAGGTTTGGACTTTCATACTACACTAATAAAGTACTCTAATTATTACTGCTGACAATCATAGATATCGAAGATGATTTTTAATACCTATAGCCCGGGACCTATAATTATATTTATACAATCATAATTATTCATCCATGTGGCATTTATGGAGGAAAACAAAACGAGTCTTTAAATGTATTCCCTATTCTGTATCCCGACATGAGTATGTTATAACCCCGTTATAACCAAGAGTTCTTAATTAGAGTCAGTATAGTATTACGTATTACATGAAGTCTAAACATAATTATAAGTAGTCGTTAATGTACATCATTATTCCGAAATAAATTGGACATTTGGGAATGTTTGAAGGGGGGAAAAGTAATTACTATATCATTATAAGTTTTAACAGACCTGTCAAATGGAGCTCCTTATATCTTCATCACGTAGAAAATTGATGGTTTATATTTTTAAAACAATATTGTAACGTATTTATAACAAAAGTGACGATATATATGTCTATTTTTGGTGACGATAAAGGGGATTTTTGCTTTCAGTTTGTATGCGTCCAGCAAAATGACGTGAAAGACTCATCGAATTACACGATTCACGCTATTTTTAAGTTACGGTATTGAGTGAAATCCGAATTCAGAACATATGTTCGCCCCTCTCTCTCTTTATATCTAATCACCACTATAGAGGGAAAATTAATTTCTTTCAGTCATTTGCGCAATTGAAAATACCGTGGAAATACAGTAAAAATCGTAGTCATGGTTTAAACATCATTTTAGCGATCTTAGCTGTATAATTATGAGCAATATTAAATGTATCTTAATATACAAGAATGGTAATAATTAAACGAAATATGAAATGTATCCACATTCTGTACAACAACTGAAAGTGTGATTACACAAACGAATGTGTGAATACACATTAATTTGATTAGGTAATGGATCCATTTATGTATAGAGATAAGTAATAGTTTATATTACTATTATTATCATTATTAGTTTAATTGTTACCATTCTTGTCGGTATATGGTCAAGCTAATATCGATAATCTTGTAAAAATGAAATATGACAGTCAAAATGTTTCCCAAAGTATATAAAAAGGCGATGTCTTTGTAAATACGAGAGTCATATTTACAATACCGGTAAGAAATCGAAATAAGTGTTCTTTGTTAACAGGTGGTCCTTGTGAATGAGTGATCTAGATAGACATATTATGGTCTCTAATGTCTTATATCTTATATTTATGGATATGCGGTTTTCATAACACAGGTGGCTCACTTACTTGTATATTTGGCATCCTGTTATATGATGGAGAAACGAGCACGCCCCATTGTAAGGGACCACTCTACTCTGGATGGCCGATGTAACCACGCTGTCCAGGCGCCTGTAATTAAGAAAGGAGGAAGGGAAATCATTTATATAAAGATGGGTCACATTAATGGTACATATTTAGATAAGCGTAAAGCAAATTCGGCTTCGCTGGGAATCGAATCCGAGACCTACAGATTGCTAGAACGGTGAGCTATCCACTCAGCTATACAAAGTTCTTTAATAAAGTGGCGATATAATCATGATAATAGGAACCATTGCGATGCTTGTACTAGTCAGAAACTATCATTATAACACTGACAAAAGTAACGGTATGAATAAGAAAGGATAAGAAATTAATCAATGGCCAGTATCCCCTACTTTGTATAATTGAAATTGGTGGCGGTGTCGTCACAACTTGAAACATAAGTTGAACAAAAAACACACACATTGGTATGTCACACCCGAAGTTGAACATATTTGATGCTTCTACCTTTCATAGATGCATTTTTTTTATTTTGTAGAAAAGCTTGAATCTGTCTTTAAAAAAATTGCTGTAAAACGGCATCATCATCTTACACCAGTAGGCGATCCCATTTCCTTCCCGTCCTAAGCACTGCGGCACATCCCCGGACACCCGCTAGTACTCGCCATACAAGTCACGGAAGCGCATCCCGTATCTGATAACCGACATATATGTCTCCGTGTGACGAGTGAAGACTGGACTCATGGGTCCGAGTACAGGGCTATTTACATGTTTTGTGACGTAATTGGACTCGTCGGGGTCAGTGTATGATAAAAGTGCAATCTTTGATCTTATCTGTCAGTGCATTACGTCGCCAGGATCAACCTAGACGGTCACGGGCACCGATATGTGAAGGAATTAATTTGTTCGGGAGAAGAGTGTGACCTTTTGTCAAATCCATCGATGAAAAGTTCAAGTTCAAAATGGATCAGGGCCCTTTGTTTGATAATAAAAAATAACTTGTCCAATTGTTGTCAATGTCCGATTATTGTAACTACTATGGGAACTGGCAACATTTACAATGGTCCAGGTTGAATATCAGCCTTGTGTCTGAGCTGAATGCATGGCAGGAACAACTTACTGACAAACGCGACTATCACACAAGCAGCGCACAGTACTGGTGCAGGCCTGCAGCTCATCCATATGCTCGACTGCATATCCTTAAAGTGATCCATCATAAACTTCATGAACTTTTTCCGAAAGTGATATTTCAGACAAATTATACCAATATCATGAATACAGGGGTGTCGATCCGTTTTTGATATTGGGGGGGCGAAATTTGAAAAAAAATTCCAGAGTGACCACTGAGAGAGCTAAAAGCCCCACATTGGCATGCCCGGAAGTTGTATTATGCGCTCATTGAAAGTGTCTTGATAGCTCGAAGACCTGATTTTATGGGGCACCCACATATGGGGACAATAATGGGGGTCCAGGGGGCGGAGCCCCCGGAAGCTTTTAGATTTCAGACATCTGCAACTCCCGGGGGGGGGGGGCACTCATGTATAATGTCAGACGGGTATGTGCCGCTTAAAAGAACCCCTTTTTCACACCCGATCACAGCTCTAAAGATACCCGATTTTCACAAATTGCCGCTCCAAAGACCCCCGGAATGACTTGGCTATGTATTTGACTAACGCCAAGTCCATTATTCTCTTCTAGTTCGGCTCCTAATTGCACCACCATTTGAGCCGTTTTGAGCCATTTTGAACTTTTTTTTAGCCTTTTGGAGGGTTTCCGTAGGTCTTTGGTAGCTCCAAGTCTATGTATTTTGTAGTTTTAGTCTGCTCCTTAGTCCCCTTAACTCCCGTTTCAGGGTTTTTGTAGCTCCAAAGACCCTATATTTTGTGCTTGTAGTCGGCTCTTCAGACCCCCATTTCAGAGTTCTGTGAGGCACACCCCCGTCAAAAAATAATTCGAGTGCCCCCCCCCCCCCCCCCCCCCGGGCTGAAACTCCTATCATGGGTGTTAAAATTGTATAAAATAGTGAACCTATACTCGTAACGTATTTTTAAAGGGCATAGCGAGGAAAAGATTGAGCCTTGCATGAGATGGATCCACGTGATCCTGTATACTATCATTGACTATAGAGCCATCGATATAGTCTAGGGAATTGGGCTCCCATGAAACTAAGCAAGGGCGTCAACCACTTCTCCAAACTGGATGGGAGACATTGCGAGGAAGCGCGAAGCGACCGAGCGGGGGAGGGGTGGGAGGGGGTGTCCCCCTCCCACAGTAGGGAGCTTTTGTATTTTTGGGCGTGAAATTGTGCGATTTGGTGCACACCTGAGACAGAAATTTCACGTAATATGAAGTGTATAAGTATGGAACCAAACCGTATAATGACAAAGGGAGGGGGACAATCTTCACCACTTTCAAATGTGGGGGGACATGATAATTATTCCAATGTGATTTGCATTCAGCGCATATGGACCGAATTGACTGAAAGATGTATTTCAGATTAATTTATTTTCTGTGACCATGATGACGGTGGGCTATCTATAGATGAGGGTTTAATTAACTTCGTTTGAGGTGTGCGTTTGAGAAATTACACTGACCAACACATTTCGAAATGTGAGTTCCCGCAACCAAAATGAAACTTGCAATATGAGAAACTGTATGCGCGCGAAGCGCGCGGAAAAAGGAGATTTACAGTCCTTTTCAAACTAGAAAACGGCTATTTTTAAGAGTAATTATTGATAAATGTGTCTTTGATCCCCTCTTTATCATTATATCACTTGATTTTTTTCTTCCTCATTTTCGGAATTATTGGGGGGCGAAATGATATGTTCGCCCCCCCAATATTTTCATTGGGGGGGCGACCGCCCCCCTGCCCCCCCAGGATCGACACCCCTGCATGAATATCATCGACAGATTCTTTTGAATGAATAATGAAAGTTTCAAAGAAAAAGAACAATGTTTACCTGGTGAAAAGTGTGGAACTTTGTGTCATATTGTATCACCTAATGCCTATTGATTTTGACTACAATTAAGAGCGTTCCGAAATGCATTTAAATCTCCATAATTAGAAAGACATTTTGTTAACTAAAACTCATTTCATCATGTTGTTGTACCATACGCAAAACAGGTGAAAGAGAGTTATAAAAGCTCCAAGTGATTTTGGTTGAATTTGAATCAAGTCCCGCCATCATAATTTATAGCCTTATTCTTTGCTCTTATTTTTATTTTTTGTAATTAGTCATATTATATGAACTTATCTTGTGAGTCGTCTGATAATCGGGAACAAAAAAGGGATGAAAGAAAAGGGGAAATATGATCAAACGAAAAACGAACTTCGTGTTATTATATAGGGTCAGTACAAACAGGTCCTATTTGTAAAACTACGGGCTACCAATAATTTACTCGATACAGTTGCGATAAGTTTTTTTTAACAATTCATTTGTGGCTTATTTCGCGAGGCAAGGAATAATCGGGTCGAAATGTCTTATTGAGAATATAAAAAAAATTAAAAAAAACAATATTTTATTTTTTTATTAAAGTTGAAGTTGTATTTTTTTGTGTAGGGTCAGTACAAATAGTGTATAGACCCTATTTGTGTCTGGGTGATACGAGTGATTTTTGTTATAAATGTGTTTTAATTCTATCAGGGAAAAGAAGACATGATATCAAAACACAACGAATTGTATTGTTTCCTCCCCTGGCGGCCATTTTGAAAAATACTCTCTTTCCTGTCTAGACTAAGGGATACAAATCTCATCTCAAGAGATTTGTTGTGGTCATTTTTTGTTCCTTGCTCCGTAGATAATGTCCATCTACAATGGAAAACAAGAACGGAAAATAACTTGCCAACCGCGCCTTTTTTTGTTGTTGCAGTTTTGGCGAGTTTCGCAGAACATGTAAACAGGAGCGGTAGCAATAAAAGTAAGCGAGTTATATATACATTTCCTTTTGAAAATATAATTATTGAAGGAAGAGGGTGGGTGTTATGTAGAGTTAATTTCGATTACAATGCCCGTGATAGTTTTGACGTAACGCGACTGCAGTGATTCCCGCTACGATTATGCTAAATGGATGATAAAAATAGACCTACAATAGCTCGCACACCTGGACGAGTCTTGTTGCCTTGGGTGCAATCCTGTATACACTTTCGATTCCGAAAGAAGTGGTCAAAATGCTTGCATAAATCCCTTCTTTTATCAAGATTAAAATTCCACAATCATACACTTTCCCTTCTTTTGTGGGGCTTCAAAATTCACCATAGCAACCTATAAGCTGCTTGCCTCTGATGTATACTCTACAGAAGTATACAACGTTTCATAATTTTGGTTGCCATGGTAACAATATAGGTTTTCCCACCAGTTTTCATTTAATTTTATACATTTTTACTTTAATTTCGTCCCGAGAAGCCAGGAATGTGCCAATGCGGCTAATTCAATTTCGTCTATTGTCGACCAATTTCACAAAAAGTCTATTCGATTTAGTCATTTGTCACACATTACTAGTAAAATTCGACCATTACTAGTCAAATTCGTCACTAAATTGAATGGATTTTGTATTGTTTTGTTTTAATTGGTCGACAATAGACGAAATTGAAGTTGACATCGGCTTCTCAGGACGAAATGGAATTAATCATGTATAAAATTGAATGAAAAAGTTTAAAATGGACGGGAAAACCTATAGTACGTATAACTAAAAGAATAACAATACAAACCTTATATTCTTCTCTATTTCATATATTTAATTAAGACATACAAGCTGGATAATACAAAGTCCTCTCCATCATTTTCACTCATTTGTTACTTATTTAGCTACTTTATCACCTAAAGTAATACATTATGTCAAAGACTTAATTTATTATCATACAAGAGGAAAGTTTTACAGGACCACACTGATATATATTCCTAAAAATCATAGAAATATGTTGTTCATATCTTTATATATAGCCTACTAAAAATCTTAGGCATTACCATGATTACCATATATCTATATCCGTGTATTTTTTTTAGCTTAACTCAGATAATTCATAAACCGTGAAAATTAAACCAAAAGTTCGCTGTCAATATGTCTTGATAATTTTATTGACAAGTCTTAATTGCGATTTGAATATGAGATAAGTACATTATCTTTGCCTAGCAAATAGGTATTGAAAAGTACATTTCTAACTTTATCAATCTTAAATTGAATACTTGCATGTACATGCGCCACTAGTTGAATCTAAACATGTAAATTCGTAGGCGGGAATATGTTTAGCTGCGATCGTTATATTATGACCTTGTTCTTCAATATGTACGCGTGGTGTTTTGCAAAAGGCGTTTTCTGTTAATTCAATTCACTAATTACCAACTCCGCGGCCTATAGCCTCCCCATGATTAGTCACTTCAGAATGAAAAAAAAAATGAACATGAAGCATAGGATATACATCTATAGTCTATACCATGTATACTGCTGTTTTGTTTGTGCATGTGTAAAGTGTGTTTGTTATTGTCTACCCTGTTTAGCTACAACAACAACTCATTTGTGTCGAGCTTTAAAGGGATCTAGTGTATAATAATATTGTCAAAATCCATGAAAATCTATTTATAATTTTAGCGGTTATCACATACCTCAATTACCATTAGAAGACGGGAACAGGTTTCGGTACCCCCCCCCCCCCCAAAAAAAATAAATAAATAAAAAAATAAAAATTGTCTTTCGTTATAAAGATATTATGTATATTGAAGTATTCGGATTTGAAAGTCTCTGGTGGAGAATTTCAACTGTGTACAAAGTCATTGTAATGAGTTAGCAAATATCACTTACATTATCGCTCATTACATTATGATGACTCTCTTTTACCATGGAATTTTCTCACATCACTCAGTGGACATATCAGTTCGTAGAAATACACATTGTATCAACCCTTCGTCCTTTTTGTTGTACATGTCAACAAAGTTATTAGATCCCTTTAAGAAGAATTTTACCTCTTTACCCATCCCTCTTTACCTTGTGATCTTGTGAATTATAAGTTCTTAGTTATTACATACAAAATTAAAAAAACAAGGAAAGCAGTAACATCAATAATGACAAGATTTTGCAGAAGTTAAAAAGGAAAACGATAATGGTGATAGTAAACCACAACAACAATAACTATAAGAATACATTATTTGCTGCATAATGTATGTTGTCGTTGTTCTGATAAAAGCGATAAGAATATCAATAACGCATTGCTAATGATTGTTGAACAAATTATCTTAATCACTGTATGAATTTAAATCATGACTGTTATGTTTTACTTGGCAATCTCACTTTCCTCACCCCTCTATATGCCACGGGCGTTTACATATCATTGATACCCATTCAACTGGGGGGGGGGGGGGTGATCTATTCATTCACCCCCCCCCCCCCCCCCCCCCCCCCAGTTGAATAGGTATTACGTACCTCGCTACGCCCGTGCTACATGTATATGCCATGACTATATGCTACACTCCTCACCCCTCCGTCCCGTGCCCCTCTGATAAGGCCCCTCTATTACCCCCACGCAAGACCAGTTCAACCCCGAAAAAGTCACTTTGAGGTTTGAACAAAAAATAATAATAATGATGCAAGAAGAGACGAACATAATTCTTGTCGATATTCAAATGAATTACAACTGTATATAAAGTGGCATCCCCCGCTGTCTTCTTTTCTAACCTTCTTTTCTAACCACAAACCACCAGTTCCCCTTCCCCATCCCACACAGGTTAAGTCCAGGGGCCTCGCCCAGTGGGGTAGCCAGTCAGCATGGTGCAGAACGGGTGCACACATCGAGAACTCAAGTCCCTCCCTGTTAAGACCCCCCCCCCCCAAAAAAAATAATAATAATAATAATAAATAAATGTTTAAAAAATAATAATAATAATAATAATAATAACTAAAAAACAAAAATAAATAAAAATAAATAAATAAATAAATTTTAAAAAAATAAAAAATAAGATGCATCAATCAAACCAAAATTTCATCTACCACTCAGGCTCTAAACGTATACATGTATTACGGCATATGATAATGCCTTGGGCATCCAATACACAGAAGCGGCCCCGCCACACCGTTTTACATCTATTCGCCCCCATTAATGTTTAATGATGCATGGCTACGCCAATGAAGTATATCACCACTAAGTCTCGTGCCGCGGTGTAGCGGGGGCACACTGTGGGGAGGGGGGGGGGGGGGGGGGCACGCCAAGTATGTGGGCACACATTACATTATGTATTTCGTTATGTTTTACACTTATATTGTCGTATTGTTGTGTAAATTCATTAGGGGCAAGACACTTATTGGGGCACACTCTATGCTTTTTCTTTATTTGGTACCCTAAGGCTTATGTTTTTCGATGTTTCTGTCGAATTTTCATTCTTTATTTATTTATTTATTTATTTATTTTATTTTATTTTTTATTATTTTTTTTTTTTTGGGGGGGGGGGGGCACATGCACGTGATTTTTTAAGCGATTCAATTGATTTCATTCATTTTAGTAAAATCAAGGAGGTATATAGTAAAATGTCCCGATTCAAGTTCCATGGCTCAAGTCAAGGGGCCAAACAAACCTATCATAAATTAGTATGTCAGCTGTCGAGCAATACTATAAAACGAACAGCTGCATGGTTTTTAGGAAATCAGAAAGACTCGCAGACTTTTAAATTTGACATTTATCATTTAATTGCTGCTCTACAATGTTTGTTATTCAATAAACCCCATATTAAATTAAATCGAAATGTGAATTTGATAAAATAAACTTTAGCGAAAATTGAATTCTCAAAAAAAAAAGAAAAACATTATTTGGGCAGCTATTTGCGTTACGTGCATGCATACACGCCAAACGAGATAATCATATCGATCAAAACAATTATTCAAACTTTCAATCAAACCCTTATAGCATCTGACACACCAATCACTGTTATATACTTTAGCAACTAAGCTGATGTTTGGATTATAAGATTATTCACATCTTACCAAATTTACGAACGATGCAGCCTATCAAATCTATACCTGATCATGTGCGCATAATGCAATTTTTACTGGACGCGTTTCCTCACTATCAGAAAAATCGGCAACACGCTCAGAATTTCCCGCCAAATATAGTCGCATAAGTTTACATGTACGTTTCGTTATTCCGAAGTTATTATTAAGTTAATGGTTTTTTTTAAATATTTGTTCAGAAGTTTCTTGTTCTGAATACTCATTCTGAAAATGAAAATGGTTCATAAAAATAAAATTAGAAATAAAATATAATTAGTATCATTATCTTATCAGATTATTATCATGTAGTTGTAGATAAAATCCCCGTAATGAATAACATCATTAAACTATTCGACAACAGCATTAACATTGACTGGAAGTGCAATCTCAAGATCGAAAGTATATTTCGTTCGTAAAACTCTCCATGTAATATGTTTAACACCAGCCCATGCAGTATGATCACGTGTGGATATAATTATACTTTAGGGGGGCGTTGAGTCACCTTCAGGTCACCCCACACAATTACAACATAACCAAGGAATGATACCGATATACGATCAATCACCCACGCGTGTACCTTATCAAAACTACCTTGCGACTAGAAGCGAATATAAAAAACCTCCTCGTGAAATAAAGAGATACACAGGGTGGCCCCCCACCCCCCCCCCCCCCCCAAAAAAAAAAATATATATAGTAACATAATTATTATGTCCATCGGATAGGGTGCCTTTTCCAATGAAAAACGATACCAATAACAGTAATTTTGTTACTATATTTTGGGAAGTGCCCCGTTCCGTTTTTTTTTTGGCCACCCTGTATAAGGTGAGCAGTTTTTATTCTGAAGACATACAAATTATAGTAGCATGACGATGACTATAGAGGCCAAACGCCTCGATCTCCGCGACGCCGTGCGTGCGCGCATAAGATCCTGTATACAACAATCGCTTGCGCTCCGAGTCTTTTCAATGTCAATGAGCGTACGTATATCATGATCATCGAAGAAAATAAACAGCGCTCACAGTGCGTACAAACATATGCGCAATTGACTCATCGAACAGTTTCCCTGTGATTGTGATATAGAGCACAATATGGATTTCTATGACACAGAGGTTTAGGAGATAAATAGATAGCAAAACACATACACATATAAGATGTATAAGTACATAAAACACACACATAAAAGTATAAAACACACATATACATACAGTATTACATCGTATAAATATACAAGACTGTGTACTGTATATCATTGCAGCCATGCATATCAATGCGATCATGATCCAAGCTTCTTCTTATCATGTTCGAGTTCTTGACAGTTTGATAATAGCCTTTTCCTCCATGTCCTCAGACGTCTTTATCTCTGTACATATACGGTACATAATAAGGAAGGAACTGATAGTGTCTCTCTTCCATGTTGTCTCTATCTATAGGTAAACATAGAAACGAAGATCTTCCTCAAAAGTGGGAAACAACAAATTAGCACCTTCGCGCGCCATTTCTTTAATAGCCACCATGTTGCAAGTTTTTTTAATTTTTGTCTTCATGGTTTACTTAACTGCAGTAAACTACATGTACATCGGCAGGATTTTAATATCCTTCATGATTTCCATATGAATTAAACATATTAATCTTTACAAAATTCATATTTCAATTAATCAGTACTGTATTGTTTTGTTATTTCGTTAATGTATGTAATGTTTTAAGAGAGATTTTTAAATTATAAGACATATACATGTACATTTATACGCGTCTATAATTGATAATTTGAAATTGACCGATTATTTTGTTATATTATGATGTTACGATGTTTCATTGTGAGAAATAGATGCCAGTGTTTGAACTTATATTACAATTATTGTTAGAAGTTTTGGGTAAAGTTAAAGGGATCTAGTAGTAACATTGTCCAAATCAGCAAATCCTACTTAGAAATCTAGTGGTTCTATATAATACCTGGTTTTATTTGTATTACCAATAGAAGCATGGAACAGGTTTCGGTTTTTCGAATTTTCCTTTCGTCGAAAAGATAGTTACGGTTTAACTGTTCGGATTTGTAATTATCCACTGGAAAGTTATAACCGGGTACAAAGTCAGTGCAATGGGTTAGCGAATATCACTTTGCACTTTCGCTCGTGAAATGTTTACACATTACTAAGTTGACATAATCATCAGATCACAACAATACACATTTTATCAACCATTCATCACTTTTTTCACATGTCAACACAGTTATTAGATCCCTTTAAAAACGCACGTCTCTACAAAGTAAAAAGGCGAGCATACAAGCAAAGGTTATAAGTGATGCACCACGTCAACTTGACGCAATCGCGTATTCCGTGATATCAGTAATTTGAATTTTAAATCAAATCATATCGTACTTAAAATAACCATTGTCCATGCTGACTTAATAAGTACCGTTATAGACTTGTTTGATATAAAGGGAAATGAGTGACGTGACAACGTACAAGTGAACATTTTGTTGGTGAACACAATGAAATAGTCAAGAAAAAAATGTTATGTAATTCATATATTCATAGGATGCGCTTGATCAATAATCACAAAACAGGACATTCAACCTTCTTTGTGCCTCATTTGGACATGTTGGATGTATTGTTCGTTCACTCATGAATACAAAATGTCGCAATTAATTTCATATACCTAGGCCCCTGATTGATTCATCTAACCCGGTTCTATGTGTCTCGAGGCTCGTCCATATTTCAGAAATAATAAATAAACCACCAATAAACTTAAAAATATATGAAATTATATATGAAAGTTTCATGGTATCAAGTACTTTATAAATACGTGTTTTTATCTCAAGAACTCGATTTGCTTACGGCTCTAAAGGCAGTGTCATCATTTTAAAAAAAATGTATTTTAACCCTAAAATTCACTATTTCCGATTTTCTTAAGCTCTAAGGGGGAAATTGTTTGAAATTGATGTGGCGACTTTCGTCAAAGCTATAATGGAATCGGAAAATACAACTTTTTGAATGGTTTTAACGTGACTTGCATGTGCCAATGCATTTCAATCTCTTTTATAATATGAAGTAACATTGTCACAAATTGTATTTAAACAAAAATAGTTAATTTTCAGTGTACAAAGTCAATTTGACATCGATGTTATTTAGACCCTCATGCAACCCCGACATTTATCCCCAAAAAACAACATTACAAATTCGACCAAAACCCACCACAGCCGGTGGCGTAGCCATTAATTTCTCAGGGGGGGGGGGGGGGGGAGGGCTCCAACCAGGTAGCGCGTAAGCCCGAGCCGCTTTGGGTGGGTTCCAGGGGGTGGGTCATAGAAGTAATCTGGGGTGGAGCCCCCGGAAGCGTTTGGATTTTGGCTATTGACAGCTAAAAAAAAATCTAAACTATCGGCTTACAAGAAAAAAAATGGTAAAATTAACTTATTTTTGTCAGGAAGGCTGTTATTCGACCAATCGAACTCAGGGCTTCCCCTTCACAAAATAAAATTAATAATCATACGTTCATGATTTCGATACTATGTAATAACTACGTTAAAGGTCTTTCGGATTATGTGATTGTCCAGAACACGTCTGTTATTTTCTCAACCGAATTACATGGATGATTATGTCGACGCTAACTGGCTTACAAAAGTAACATGGCTAATGGACTTCAACAAGAAAAGGCCAAAGATATTACAAGGGATATCCAGTGTGTCTTATCGGGGGACTTGTAGAGTCTAATGAGGGATAAACTTAAATATTCATGGCGGTGCGGTGCATTGTGAACCCGATCTCGGATGCATCGGCTTAGTAATCTCACAGTGGCGTAGCCAAAATTAACTAATTCCTCCCCCCCCCCCCTTTTTTTGTTTTTTTTGGGGGGAGGGGGCATATATTGGATGTGAAACGGGGGACGTCATGAATATACATTTTGCTTTGATCCAAATATTTGTTATTTCGTCTCACAGGGTAGGGACTGATTTTGCTCATGCCATAAAATAGTTTGAATTTTCCCGAATATGACTAATTTTTGTTCGCATTGTGTCGTTTGACATTACCCTCCCCTACGTGGAAGAGGAGGGTGAGGGAGAGGAGGGGGGGGGGGGGGGGGTGGAGAGGGGAGGCCGGAGGCAGAGGCCAGGAGAGGGGTAGCCCCCTGGCTCGTAATCCCATGTACTATTATAGTTAATATAATATGAGTGAGGCTCACATGTTCGCTGTCTAGAGAGAGAGACGAAGAATGGAAGGAAATCTGGGACAGGAAATCGTTTAACTTCTTCTTCCGATCCGGGGCAGTGCATGAGACAGCAGACGGAGCTTACTGGGGGTAGCCGGGCATAATACTGAGCATTGTCATATCTTGTAAACATAAATATTATAACAATGCATGTTATAACATAACTAATCATCATGATCGTAACCATAAATACAATAATAATAAAGACAATAATAATAACAACAATAATAATCAAGGGGTGCCGTACTGCACATATTTTACACAAAGTTCTTGAAATTTAGGAGACACGATACATGCATAGCCATAGAAAAACCCAAGGAAATTTTTAAAGAGAATAATTGCTACATCAACATTATAAGCCAATGTTGTCAAGAAAACTTTACCCTATATATTATAGAGGCATTCAAATACATTTTCTTAAGTTTTTATTCAGATTTTCAGTAGATAGTAGTTGAAAACCATACCCTGTTCATGTTCATGTATATTCTGCGTTTATGGTTTATATAAATCTCTTTCATTTCTTAGTGGTTAACGGTTTTTTTTTGTGTGTGTATTTATTTGGATTTTAATAAATGATTAATCGGAACAAAAACGAACGTTCTGACAAACATAACCGTAACCATCCATATACGAATAACACAAATAGATTAAGCGAAAAACCAACATTTTAAATATCAATCGAATTGATTAATACGCTATTATCCCCATTATTAAACCCTCAGCGGACTAAATCATTAAACTCTCAAACTCTCATTGAGATATTATATACTTACAAACTGCGCTCATTATATGACAGAGTAGATTCATACAACGAATTACATCATGTGTATATGAGGCAGGTGCAGTGTGGGGACAGGAGTGCACCCAGCATACACTATACTATTCCAAATTAATAACTTACTTCCAAAAGGCACTAAATCCACTTCCATAAAACAAAATATATTCAGCTCAAAAAAGCGCAATATTAAATCAACATTGGTAATTTTTGTTTGAATACAAGTTAAAGGGATAGTTGAGTTCTGGTAAAGAGAGTAAAGTTTTGGTCAAACTTCCAATCATTTTAAATAAAATATTGTGCATGTGATGTTTTGTTGAAATAGTGATTAGATAGATAGATAATCAACAACTATTTAAAAACCTCTTTTGTCAATTTTTTAAAAGAGGAAGCATTTTTTGAAATTTTGAACGGCTGGTTCAAAATTATCGAATAAGTGTGGGGCCCCACATTTATTACAAATGGTTATGTTTATGGATATTTCAGCCATTTCTGAACCGATTTTGATCAAATAAAGTTTATTCTGTCATTAAAATTGTATGCTCTTTTGACACTCAGTTTTTCATTATCTCGCAAAAAGTTATTTTGTGTAGCGCCCTCTATACCAAAACTCAACTATCCCTTTAAGCAGTATACACAAAATGAGGAGCATTCCGTATAATTTCCCCATAAATTGAATGTGAATAAAGTCGCACAGATAAACGCGCTTTGAATTTCTCTCATGCAAGCTATAAAAAAAAGAGGTGGATGTAGCGTCTGTTGGAATTAAGATCTTCAAATTAATGTGGGCCTAATTTTGGCACGACTTATCATTCGGCGGAAATAAATCGTGCCACAAATTCAGATATAATTCATCTTTTGGGGGAAATTACATTACATGCCTCTTGAGAGCCGTGGTTTTTAATCCTATATTTGAACATAATTATGGGATATAGGTTCATCGAATGCTAACGTTTTCATGTTCCAGGGGTGTTTCACATTCGATAAGATTCGATAAGTTGAACTTCAGTCTAAGTTAGACTCAACAATTATGGAAAGCCATTCGTAGCCTTGGAATAAAACATTTTACAAACTAAAAATAAAAATAAAATACATGAATTTGCGGCTTTAAACAACAAAATATATCAAGTATTTCAAGGCTCCTTGACAATAACAAATATAACTGATATTATAAAATTGTATGACTTTTTATAAAGAAAAGTTTCAACAATTTAACAATAAACTAACTGCTCTCCATAACTGTTAGGTCCAACTAGTTAAGTTCAACTTAGAATCTTTGTGACCCCCCCCCCCCCCCCCCCCGCCACCACCCCCACCCTCCCCCGGTAGATCAAGAGGGGACAAGATGATGATCATTATTAATATATTAACGAATCAGTTATGTTATAACGTATATTTTTCGACTAAATTGAATTATGCCAAAGATGACAATTTACAACGTGACTTAATAGCATAACATTAGTCGTAATAATATACAGAACAAAGCAATATTAACTATAACATTATCAATGAACTACCAATTTGTACGAAAAAGAAATTATGGCTGTATTGCACTGTACTAGGTATATGGTATATTTATCTCGATCTAATACATAGTCATAGATTTGTCATCGTGTTGATACATATTGTGTGCAGTATACCTAAAGACTTAAAGGGACTTAGTAACATTGTCCAAATCCTCAAAATCAAATTGGAATTCTAGCGGTTCCCTCATACCTTGTTTTATTAGTATTAACAATAAAAGCATGGGACAGGTTTCGGTTTTTCAAATTTCCATTTCGTTCAAAAGATATTTACGATTGAAGTGCTCGGATACGAAATTATCCACTGGATCTTTCCAGCCGTGTACAAAGTAAGTGTAATGAGTACGTGAGTATCATTTTGCATTTTCGCTCATTTCTCGGCCAAATAACATCCAATTAACTTGAAATTTTCACACATTACTTTATGGACATATCTGATCACACGAATACACATTTTATTAACCACGCATCACTTTTTGCACTTGTCAACAAAGTGACCAAGCCTAGGATAAGCTATGGTCTTGTTTGAAATGACAGTTCTATTCGAAACTCATTATATTTGAATCAATGTTTAGATCGTTTTTCATATTTGTAGAGCGTTATTCAATTTGTAGAGCGTTATTTAATTTGTAGAGCTTTATTCACATGAGAACTATGCGTTTACCAACAGTCCTTTACAGGACTACCATGCACAGTCCTTTACAGGACTAACCAAGAAAGAATTATATTCCTTTTCAGGACTACCAATCTAATTTATCTTCACTTTACATTTTGCTACCGCAAACTTCTGTGTAACTATAAGTCTGTTACTAAATAAAAATTAGTAATTTTTTACAAGCCATAATATCACATTCGAATTGTAATGGGGGAGGGTAGAGCTGGGGGGGGGGGGGGGGGGGCTGCAATCCCCAAGGCCCCCCCCCCCCCCCCCCCCCCATCTTATGCTAGTGAATGGTACATATACCCTTTCTGTACGGTGATAGTTAATCTACCTCGTCCATCTCTACTAATGTATACACGCATCCATATTTACTCTACCGGGAATTAACTTATCAACTGTGGAATCAAAATAAATCTCTCCCCCTCTCTATTTTCATACTGAGGATATCCATAAACAGCTAGATGTAAAGATAATTAAATCGTGATGATAAAACACGTTTATAATCCTACTTGTGGACCCCCAGCCGAGCCTCTCACTTTGGTCGGTTTCAGGTGCTTTTGTTAATTTATATTTCTAGTATTTAATTTACACACCATATCCAACGAATTATTGACACAAAAATGTACAATACATGTATTGAATAAATTGGTCATAAACGTCGCGTGAATTTCAATGCATCGAACAGTGAAAATGTTAGTTATATGCAAGATTGAATTGAAACAAGGTTATGCTCGTACAACGATAACAGTAAAACAAATGCAAACGTTAATTAACAAATCAATTAAATAAAGAAATAAAATGGAATTAATAAACCGAGGTGATAACATTATTGTTTAGTCTCACAAGATGCGCTATATAACGGTAATGGTCCTCATATATACGTCAAATTAGTCTCCAGGATTTGAGAAAAGTATATATGCCTTATTATTTTGTCTAATGTACAATAAATATTTCATTTTAAATTGCTATGAATTATATTGTAATATACCATGGACCCCATAGTATGCGGAAGAACAATCAAACTAAAAGAAAGAAAGAAAGAAATAAGCAAAAAACAAAACACATAAAACAAACACACAAACAAACAAACAAACAAACAAACAAACAAACAAACAAACAAACAAACAAACAAAAATACAAACACACAAACAAACAAAAACAAACAAAAACAAAAACAAACACAAACACAAGCCGATGTACTCACGTTATCATATGAGTACAGACGCCTGGTCCAGTCTTGTCAAGATCGCCCTGTCCTCGTGCTAGGTCCAACCTGACCATGGTCAACAAGATGGTCAGCAAACTGGACCATAACATAGTCCTAGTCCTGTAGCTGACACTCAAATAGGAGCCACGGATCTTCATCTTGAATTGTTTGAAGAACACGAAATCCAATGATGTTTTTGCTATGACTGAACCACTTCTTAGGCTTAAAACTGATCCTCATACATTATCTTCATTCTTAATTTTAAAAATGAAAGTGGTTGAATCTTAATCATTATACAACATGTTCGTTATAAAAAACATCAAAGTTGTTAATAAAACGCTTGTAGGGGTGAAATATGAAGATCATATTATCGTAATTCTGAACTTGATAAGCAAAGGTGGTTGCTGAAATATTCTTGATCAGACCTGTTGCCCACCCTATACCTCCGTCAAGACAATAAACAATAATCGACTGATATTGTCCAGTTTAATATCATTCAACAACTTGGAAAATTCAGCATCATTTCACTGAACCAACAATAATTAAGCACCTTCTCCGTCGATATCCTTCATGTTTATAGGAAAAACATATATATCTCCAAGGAGCTAAATCCCAAGTCTGAATTTATACTTGCTGTTCACCTTCACTGTATAACTATAAGAAACGCTATAATTATGACATTATCCGAAAGAAGATTCCATTTCAATCTGGAGAGATTGGATTCTGACGATCCGTTCTGGTGCATTTCAGTCGCAAAAATGAAGTCGAAACGATGTTAATATATTTGTGGCAACAAAATCAAGATCAACATCACGCTAAATCCCTCCTGGTTAGAAGAAAAACATAACAATTTTCTTTCAGCTTGAAACTGATGATAACATTAAAGTTTGAGTGAACGACGTCTTCTAATTGTTGCTAAATCGCTGCAATGAAGTTCAAGAGAAAAAAAACACTATAGCTATAACTAGGAGCGTTGTTGCATGATCTAATAAGGTGGTCCGTTCAAAATATATGAGAGTGTGTCCTGAAGACTGAGCTCAAACCTGTGCAAGTTTGCATGTCTAGTAGATATCATTCTGTGAATGCATTGTGCTCAGGGTTTGTTTAGGGTTCGGGAGGGGGAAATCTGTACTTATTTGATCCACTTTGCAATGCGTTACTCACTCTTGCCAAGCCTTATAGCTGCGCAGGGGTTAGCTCGTAAGGTGGACATGACGTACCATAAGTCACTGAATTTAGTCTCGATCGCCAGGAGTTTATGCACGGGAACTTACATTACAATGGCTTGGCATAATATAAAATATGAAATGTGAGAGTTTTAATTCTTTACAGTAAGTTAACAGAATGTTGGTTAAATTAAATATACTTGTACTTCCGTGCCGATAAAATAAAAATAAAAATAACACGACAATATTTAAATTCAGATGAACAGATTTTTGTTGTCTTCTTGAACAAGTCAAAATTGGTACACAAACACAAGTGTATATATGAATGAATTTGATAATGTAGATACAATAATAAAGTACAGATTGTCCTAACCTTTGGCTGAAACTAAATCATCACATCAATACTAAAGAAAAATGCAAATACAATTTAAGCAGAAAGCGATAAGACTTTGGGAGTGGTAATTAATTTCATGTTTGAGATAAAATACAAGGTAAAAATTTACTGTAAAAGATTTGGGAGTGACTGTACTAACCCAAATCATCCTATGTTGAAATTTCCATTGGGATGTATAATATAACATACAGTACCACAGTCACGTAAGCAATCGGTTAATCGACCCGTTACACATGGGGGCGTGTCCGGGAGTCGAATCAGGGATATTTCGCAACCAAAACGAAAATTACGGGACATCTTAACAGAAAATCGAAATAAGAACAAAAATATCATATAGATATTCTTTGACCCATAACGATGTAAATCTGATGAACAGTTTGAAGAAGACGCACATAATATAAACCTTAATGAATAAATTCTCACCTCATTCAAGGATATATACCCTAAACGTGGCTAGATTTAGATTGTATTCCGTGGTTTACCGAAAAACTTAAAGATATAGCGACGGATATAGGGTCATAATGCCTGCAAACTTTGTTCTTGTTGGTACTGAATTTATTTTGATTAGCTAATAAGTGTATTCATTCGTTTGTTGTAGATTCATTACTCATTATCTTCTCTACGTTGAATATAACAACTTAGAATCTAGAGCTAGAAGGTATCCATCGGATTTTTTCGCGTAATGTAATACATCGATTTTCCTTGGTGAAATCTAATGAAATGACCGTCAACATTACATTAAATCTGATTGAACAAACGTGATGCTTAGTTATATGGTTCGTTAAATAGTTGAACTTTCATTTGATATTCAGTATACTAATTTTATATTATTTGCTCCTTTCAATTGAAATGGGAAAAGTAATCATTCTTATTTCTCAAAACATGAGTCGAGTGTCATCAATGCTTGAAATTCTTGATTGATGAAGCAGTATGAAGAAGTTTAATATGGTCCGAATATTTCAATCAGCGAATCTGATTGAGTGGAAATGACGGGAATCGATCTGAAGTGAATTAGCTTATCACTCATGTCGTCGGTTAGTCGTTGTTTGGTCGTCGTATCCGTGGTGTTCCACGGGACACTGACCGTAGCGTGTCGCCGCTACAGGCGGAGCGGTGGCGCTGGACGGGGTGCTATCGGCACTCTGACGGCCGTGACCGGAGTAGGACCGTGATTGGTGATTGGTGTAGCAAGGGTGTGGGTGGGAAAAAGAGGGGTTATAGTCGTTACCCATGAGGTGGTCAAAATGATGCGTTATGCATTTTTTCATACTAGTTGGTCATGCCAAAAATATGATGTGATATTTGCCTCATACGGTATATGCAGCCTTTGGCACTCTATGCAAATTACGTCTCATCGCAGTTTCACATCGAATACGCCCACTTGTTTGTCAATATCTGGATACGCCCCTGAATTCCCCCCCCCCCCCCCCTTGACAGGATGCCTCGTGACCTTAACCGCACGTGCACAGGAAGAACCTGCACTCAGCGAAAGAAATGGATTCATACAATGTAGGTTGAAAATACATGAAGCATTAGTCTATGCACGAAGAGACAACGAAGGAGGAGAGGAAAGTAAAGTTACACACCGTTGTTCGATCTTTAACCACGTTGCCAGGATGAATACTGTTTATAACCTTTAAAGATATGTAATTAACAAATGGATGAAGAAGGCAATAAAGGAGAAAAAAGGAAAAAGAATAGGAGAAAGGGGAAGTAAAAATGCACACCATTTTAACCACATTGCCGGGAGGAGCGTTTATACTGTAATATATGTATATATATATATATATATATATATATATATACCTGTAAAGATATGAAATTAACAAAATAAAGGAATGGAGACGAACCGAACCAAATGGCCAGGAAGAATTTACTGCATGCCCCGTAAAGATGAGATAAGGTTTCCAAAGAAGAATGAAAGGAAAGCTAACCATTACGCAGTGCTGCTGTTGCTATTGTGCCTAAAACTTTCTGTCATCCCTTAAGGGGCCGTCACAAATCACAGACGGAGCCCGCCCGACCTCTCTGCGAGCTCAAAAGGGCATTTTTCGCCAGGACTACGGCCGGTGTCTGCGCGAATACTGCGGGCTACGCCGCGTTTTTTAGAGTTCGGCCGACGTTCGCAGGGCACCGAAACCTGCTCCCAAATTCAGCGATTTCCGCCCGATTCCTTTTGTTTGTTGACGGGCGCCGGATTTCTGAACACTGCATGTTCATAGGGTTCTCCCGAGCCCCGTCCAATATGTGACAGGGTAGATTTCAAGCGAGAAAAACGCTCGACTCCCTGGCGGATTTGAAATTCGGCGACTCTCTGGCGATCTTCAAATTCGGCCGGCGACCGTTTGATTTGTGACGCAGGCTTTACTGAAACTTTGAAGAAAAAACAACGGAAGGGTACTTAATTAGGTTTGAGGTTTAGTTTTAACCGAATAATTATTGCAAATCAAGTGGACAAAGAGCCGCCAAATTAACACGACATGTCAATTGCAGAAGAGTCACTCAACGGTTTACAATGCTGAAAGAGAATTTAATTTGCGGACAGGTTGGAATTACATAAAATTATAGTTAAACAAACATACATGTATACTTGTTACCGTATGTAATTTCACCCAACCTCAACCAAACCACACGCAAGCCATGATGTCAACTGGAGTGGGGGCGATTGAGGCAGGGTACGTATTAAAGGTTCCGTGACATTTTCGCGGATGAAAATTGTTCCAATATTAATTCTTAATAAACTAACAAATATTTGTTTCTAACATTACACTTAACCCAAACCATAACACCAAACCTTTCTCTTATCTGCTTATACTAACATTAATTCTAATTCTCACAATAAGTTTAACAAAAACAATAAACGATTTCTCCGGAGCATCTGACGTCGCGTATATCGGTTCGAAAGATAAAAAGCAACAACAACAACAACAACAACAACAACAACCACAACAATATTTTTATTTAATTTCATTTATTTATTTTCGTATCTAAATCATAATTTGAGTAGTAAAATACAATTACGTGTTTTACAGAAGTGAATTACAAGTATAGTCAAAATAGATACAGCCAATGTAATCAAACAAAATTAAATCAAGTCAAAATCTTAGGCAAAAAACAAAATTACACGTGGGTATGGGAAATGTGCAAAAGAAGTAAAGCTTGCAATACTAGAAAGCTCTCGAAATTGGTATGAATAAAAAGTACTTTCTCTCTCTATATAGACAAAAAACAACAACAACAACAACACGACCTCAGTAAATTATTATAACTTGTAAATATTATACTTGGTATATAGTAAAAACAAAAATAACACAAATAACAAAACAACACTACTTTCTGCATGCACTTCTTGGTCCGCATACAGGACATCACGACATTCCATCAGCCTTCTTATAATGAGCTCTGGGCTCCTGTTAGTATAGATGATAACTCAAATCATAAAGTGTTGGTTTTTTTTATAGAGAAGGAAAAACGGCAAGACATGTACAGAGAGAGAGGGAGAAAGGGGATGATGAACCATGAACGGTCTACAATCTAATAAAGTGAACCATGAACGGGCTCCAATTTAATAAAGTGAAGATCCGGTTCGATCGACACCCAAAGCTATTTCTAGACAATCCCTGACACATTGCCAAGGCAAGATTTTTCTGAACCAAACGGCACATTTGATGATTTCAAACTTGAGTCAACTCAGAAGTTAATGAACTGCATAATATGGTATGGGGCTCGCGGATCATGCATCGTGCTATAATGAAAACAATCCGCATGTACACTATGTTGGTGAGATAAAATAAATATAGTCGTCATCGCCAAATTTCGTCCATCCTGTACTAGTAATTGCCAGATGGAGGAATGATATAGAATGTTATGGAAGTTATCACCATCGAATACAATTGTACAATCACCATTATTCATAATTGTGATTTATCATGCGTCATCATCCTTCGTTAACGCGGGTAAAACACGTACGCCATTATTGGGAACCCTTTTTTTATAATTTCACAAAATACATGATCTCATTCTAAGGAAAATGTTTTACATTCCAAGCCCAACTTTAGCCAATATTTTTTTGGTAAGGTCATAAAAGGTGCCGGATGCTCGCGAAAGAGGGGACATGTTATACATTTCTACAATTACAAAGCACTTAACACAGGCTTAACAACCTTCAGATAATAGACATACCATACGGCCGATGACATATGTGTGGCTGTCCTTTCTAAAGGTTGTAAGCAATGGGCAAATGGGGTAGCTAAGCTAAGAAAGGGGGAACAAGGTGGATATTGCCCCAACCATTTAATTAACATAATTTCCCTCACTGTGCCTCTTCCTTCCGTTGTGGGAAAATACACACAACATCTGACTTGGGAATTAGTATTAAAACAACAGCAAAAGCAACAACAACAACAACAACAACAACAACAACAACAACAGCGATACAATATTTATTTAAGGACAATCTTCCCCCATCTGATTCCTTGTCCCTTCTTCATGGAATGTCTAGATCTACTGGCTATGCTCCTAATTGTGTATAGGTTTTGTTCATGTTCATGTTTTCGTTTTCATTTCATTTATTCAACCATTATAACATAACAACAAAAATATACCAATCCGTACAACGTAATCGATATACACCGATCAAAGAAAATAATGGTCCTCCAGTGGCGGATATTCGGGGGGGGGGGGGGGGGGGTGGTAGGGGCATTGGACGGGCACGTACCCTTAAGTCATCTGACAAAACATATTAAGAGTAAAAACATAGAACGTTTCCCCAATATTGGTGGACCCTTACCCCGAATCAGGCAGAACAACGCTACACCACTAGTATGATATAATGTATAGAATGATGTTCCCTCTGACTATAACCAAGGCTAACCTTATACCTCCTTGCTATAACATAAGCTGCATAATGCAGTTGAACTCAATAATACCCCAACGATCGTCGGGAATTAGAAGAACTTCCTGCCAGGGATTCATGGCTTCCTTTTACAACCCAAACTACTTCCTCAGGAATTTAACATTATGGTTACACCTCAGCTCAATGTTGTTGTTGTTGTTGTTGTTGTTGTTGTTGTTGTTGTTGTTGTTGTTGTTGTTGTTGTTGTTGTTTTCTCCAAAGGTTGGTTTGTCTGGATGGAGAGGAGGTTCGTTATTCGAAATGCTCACTTTCCGTGATATGAAAGAAAAATGGTATTACGATAAATGGTCATTTATTACAAAACGGAAATATTAATGTTATGATTTTGATTATGATCATGATTATGAATTATGATTATGAATATGATTTGGATTATGATTATGATTATGATTTGTCTGAATTGATTCAATGAAAAGAAAACATTGTGTGCATTATTCAATTTTTTCTTAAAGGTTTGTAATCTGAGAAAGACTTGTGGACATTCCAACTAAAATGATGAAAATTAAATTATGTTCGTTATTGCATTCATCCTATATTTCCCATTATCTCCAATTAAAAGTTCAGCATATAGTATTGATTTTGTAAAAGAAAGACAAGACACATTATATTGAAATTCTTAAATATAACTCTGTTGCTTGTCAATTGTAAAAAGAAACATCTGTTTTTGATGGGGTTCAGATTATGATGTGAACAAATTCACTAGCCCTCGTATGCAAGAAATGTAATAATGTACATGACCTAAAAACATGCATGGATCCGCTTTGTGTGGCCTACCTAATTATATGTTCCATTCCGAAAGTTACCAATTGATTATTATCATCTCACAAAAACATGTCATGGGCCGATATTCTAAATGTATATTGCGATAAAACAAACACGTATTCCTGGCAATTCCTAATTGTGTTAACAAGGCCCCTATCACACATGAGCTGATTTCGGAAGAGACGTTCGAAATCGTACGTGTAGCTCAGCACGAGCTTAGTTCCTATGCATACCGAGTTAATAAGTTGATTTATCCCAATGTTTGGTACGAATAGAGCTGAGCCAGCGCTGCGCCCAACTTGTTCTCAATTCAGCATCCGTGTAAGAGCAGTTTTACTGAGTTTACCTCGTGATGACATCGTTGGTAAACCATATAAAGTTCAAATTTATAACCGAATTGCACCACATCGTTTCGTTTAACCTAATGACATGTACAAACAAAAGTTTTGTGTCCATGCATCGGAGCTTCGGAGCAATCTTTTGTTACTATTTTTTTATTCCGAGCTTGCACATCTAATGAAAAGAGAAAGCTCATAGTCCAGTCAATCTAGCAAATATAAGGGGGTAACCTCGGCAAAATTGCAACATGGGATTTTTCTTCGAAATTTTGTTCGAGAAACTCCCCTGAACAACATACTAAAAGTCCTAAGAAATCGAAGCTGGGTTTAATTTGCATTATAAATAATGAGCTAATTTGCATAATTGTGAATTAAGGTCAGGGGTCATTTTCTATCTAGGAATAGTACACTAGTATTTAAAACAAATATTCCAAGGTATTTTGGGGCCAGGAATCCATTTCCGGTGCTCGTTTGCAAGTGCCATATGGGCAAAACCCTGAAATCCAAGATGGCTGCTCCTAATTTGCATATTTATGAATATTATTAGTTTTCAGTGGCTACAGCCTCTAATAAGCAATATTTACATTTTGTTTTCTTCAATCATGTTCTAAATGTCTATTAAAGATACTTCAGCTTGGTTGCCGCCTTGGCAACCTCTAGCAATGCATATAATTAGCATAATTCGATTATTTTCACAATTTGCATATTCCCAGAAATCAGGTAAAATCGTGGATAGTGTAAACCCAGAAGGTAAAAAAAACGAGAAATACCACTTTTCTAAGGTTTTGGGGGGGGCAGTAAATCCATTTATGATACCGAATTCGACGTTTCACCTTGGCAACCCACATAAATCCAAGATGGCCGCCTTTGGCATTTTAAAAGAGATCATTCTATTTGCCACTTTAACAGCATTTATTTTATGAGAGTATAATTTTTTTACTGTTAGCAACCAACTACATTGAAATTTAAGTATTCTAATTGCTAATTCCAATAATTGAGAGTCCAAAAATTGTAATATCGTTCTAATATAACCAAAAGAATGAAGTCGTGTATCATTACATGTGTAATTTGGGGAGCAGCCATTTTGGATTTAAGAAGTTTGCCATGGTGCTATATAGAAATAAGTATAACAAAATGGACTTGTTGCCCCCAAAAACCTTGGAAAAGTGGTCATTTTTACTTTCCGGGTTCCCAATATACTCAATTTGGGGGAATATGCAAATTAGGTAAATAACCCAATTATGCAAATTATATGCATTGCTAGAGGTTGCCAAGGTGGCAACTAATCTGAAATCTCTTCACTACATATTTAGAACATGAATGAAAAATAATAATCTGGAATTATTGCTTATTAGAGGCTGTAACCACTGAAAACCAATAATATTCAGAAATATGCAAACTAGGGGCAGCCATCTTGGTTTTTAGGGCGTTGCCTATACGGCACATGCAAATGAGCACCGTTAATGAATTCCTTGTCCTAAATTACCCTAGAATAATCGTTTTTATCAATATTGTACTATTCCTAGATAGAAAATGACCCCTGACAACATTTCAGAAATATGCAAATTAGCTAATTATCTTTATAATGCATATTAAACCACTTTCCCTAGCTTTGATTTCTTAGGACTTTTATTATGTTGTTCAGGGGAGTTTCCTGAACAGAATTCCGAAGAAAATTCCCATGTTGCAATTTTGCCGAGGTCATGTCCCTATATTGACTGGACTATCAGTAAATACGGCACTTATTAAGCTCGACACATATCGCCGCCGAACTAGCCATCCAACTTGTCACAAAACTTGGCACTATACTCGTCACCCGAATGGGCACTCAACTCGACACCCAACTCACCAATTAACTCGTCACACAACTCGGCACCCAATTTGTTGCCCGAATCGGCACCATACACGTCACCACACTTGCCACCAACCCGTCACTAAATTACGTCACACAATCCGACTCGTCACCTGACTCGTCACCATCTCGTCACGAAACTCGTCACCCGACTCGTCACCCAACTCGTCACCCAACTCGTCACCCATCTCGTCACCCAACTCGTCACCCAACTCGTCACCCATCTCGTCACCCAACTCGTCACCCAACTCGTCACCCGACTCACCACCCATCTCGTCACCCAACCCTTCAACCATCTCGTCACCCACATTGTTACCCAACTTGTCACCGTCTCGTCACCCAACTCATCACCCATCTCGGCACCCAACTCGTCACCCAACTCGTCACCCGACTCGTCACCCATCTCGTCACCCAACTCGTCACCCAACTCGTCACCCAACTCGTCACCCAACTCGTCACCCATCTCGTCACTCAACTCGTCACCATCTCGTCACCCAACTCGTCACCCGACTCGTCACCCAACTCGTCACCCAACTCGTCACCCATCTCGTCACCCAACTCGTCACCCAACTCGTCACCCGACTCGTCACCCAACTCGTCACCCAACTCGTCACCTCACCCATCACCCACCCATCTCGTCACCCATCCCGTCACCCATCTCGGCACCCAACTCTTCACACGATTCGCCACCCATCTCGGCACCCAACTCTTCACACGATTCGCCACCCATCTCGTCACCCAATCCAGCACCTAAGGCGGAAGCCAACTGTGCATCTCTATCATCACCAAATTCGACACACGACTGGGTATCCACACTAACAAACCAAACTGAATACTTTGCGTTCGTATGAGTGGGGCCTTAACATTTTGCTGCTCCTAACTTAACACGTTCTTACGATGTAGACATTCGATTGGCGGGTTTGCAGTCTCAGCCATTTTCCTCACCAGATATGATCGTGTCCTTCCTCGGAGACTGCTGGGCTCATAGTATGTCAAGATGAATTTTAGATTGTCGTCCGTTAGGTTAAGCATTCCCAAGTAATTTTTCCCAGTGATAAGTTAACCGTACCAATCAATTTCCCAAGATTACTCGAAAGATGTTTTAAGGGCACGGTTAGCCAAGGTAAGCTGGACATCTGCATTAACTCCTCGTGGAGGAAATCATAAATTTGTTCGATTGGATGCAGGAGATAATTCGCGCCACGTGTTGATAGGAACATTTTCCCTCTTTGTCACCGGCGCATGTTTATTCCAAATTCGTATTTTCATTAGTTGGGTAACGGTGGTAACAAAAGATCAAAATCACAATCTTGAGCTCTTCGATCATGTGAGCTTTGCTAAAAGTTAGACGGGCTAAGAGCTATTGGCTCAGAAAACTTATGAATAAGTTATATAGGGTACCGTATTTGAATCCATACTTCTGAAAGGTGATGCCTCTTTTTTCATTTGTTAACAAAGCACGTGAATTTCAAACACAAGATTATCCAGCGAATCTTAATTCCTTCTATTTTTTTATCAGTAACATTACGTTTTGTTATCTCCACAATCTCACATAAACAAAAATCACTTTAAAAAAGAATGTCAAACAAAATCAGATTAAATCATGTTAAAAATACTAATTTTCAAAGTATGTTGGTTTTGAGATATCAATTTCAAGTCTTAAAGAATGGTTATCAGTCGATTATAAACTGTTAATGACGTTTGTCATGTTAGTGGTGTGTTGTTGATGCTTTTAAAGGGATTTAGTAACTTTGTTGACATGTGCAAATAGTGATGAATGGTTGATACAATTTGTATTGTTACGATCTGATATGTCCATTGAGTAATGTATGAACATTTCACTTTAAATGGATGTTATATGGACGAGTAATGAGCGAAAAGGCAAAGTGATATTCACTTACTCATTGCATTGCCTTTGTACACGGTTATGACTATCTAGTGGATAGTTAAATATCCGAACACTTCAATCATAAATATTTGTTAACGAAAGGGAAATTCGAAAAACCGAAACCTGTCCCACGCTTCTATTGTTAATACGAATACAACAAGGTATGACAGAACCGCCAGAGTTCCAAGTAAGTTTTGAGAATTTGGACAATCTTACTAGATCACTAATAAACGATGATGATGATGATGATGATGATGATGATGATGATGATGATGATGATGATGATGATGATGATGATGATGATGATGATGATGATGAGCCCACCATTATATCACTTACATACATGAAGTATACTTGAGCTAACCGGCGCTATAGTTCTTGTGATGAACATACATGGCATAGGTGCTAAGGACAAGGTTTTGTTTTAACACTTCAGCTTTACACATGCACCTAGCGGACGCATTTGGGTTTCAAGAACCGAAATGCATTCTTTTCATTAACCGATTCCCTCCTAGACAACTATTATTCACATACAGTTAATACATAGTATACCGGGTTCCTGCGTAAGCATAACATTGGTAAGGTAAGCTTTGATGTCAAGATAAATATTTCTTTTAGAAACATTGTCTGGACATAGCTTCCTTTCAAGTGTAACATTAACCTGATTGGCGCCTTCCACTTTATTTTCTTTCTATTCTGTCTTTATTTCTCGCAACCACCCTCCCCCTCCCTCCCCAGAGTCATGTCACCTTAAAGGTGCCACGTTCAGGGCAATGGCGAAGCCAGGCATGGGGGCATGCAGGGGCATTGCTTGGACGGACTGAACAAAAAAGGCACTCGAATTATTTTTGGGCACATTATTATGTATTTTTCTATTTTGTAAAGAATTTGCCCTAACGTTTTATTTGTATTGTTTTGTTTTTAAAATAAATGAGTGGGGGCACATGCCCCAATCCCCAGCGTTAAGCTATCGGGGGCAAGACTTTTATCATAATGAGGTTGGTTGTTTGGTTGGTTATTTGTTTTTTTACAGACGCGTTCAGTAAATTTTGTTTGTTTGTTTACGTAGGGGATCATCCTTTATCGTCACCAGCCGATAGACGCAGCCAGGGTTCGAACCAGGGCATATTAATGCGAAGAGCGGATCTCTGCCCATCAGACCAGTAAGAGATACAATCGATTGTAAGTTACAATTAATTGTAAGTCAGAAAATGTGTGTGTTTCAACCAATCAGATTTGTGCATTTATATAGAACACATGATCTGATTTACAATTAATTGTAACTTACAATCGATTGTATATATATCTTTCTGCAATGGGGCCCTGAACACCTATTCACTAGCCTTTGGACAATGATTCGAGTTTGAATAATAGGAACGATCGGCCATTGCGACTATGACACGAGTTCCGACAGCCACAGCTTCTCCTATACTCATTGCATTCTTTCACTATTTTGTTTTACATTTAGAAGGCCACTGCCCCAAACATTGCGATTGCAATTATTGTATGAATATTTTGATTTTCAAAGGGGTAAATATTCTCTCAAATGGAAACTTGAACCTGACCAAACCAGTTTAGAATGGATTTTTGAAAGTAATGAGTAATCATACATATCACCAACAAGCCAACAAGTGGCTTATTAGATACTGTACACGATGAACACCATCATCAAAATATACCAGCCTATACATAATACACCTGCCGGTAATTGTGACTCCCTATTTTTAAATTTTTTATAGCGTATCACTTTTTTGGATAATGACACATACAATGATATCATGAAGCATCTAACTTCACAAACTTGTTCAAGAGTTAGTTTAATAGTTTGCTTATTTTTGTACTTTCTAAATGACACATACAACGATATGAAGCATCTAACTCGACAAATTTGTTCAAGAGTTAGTTTGACATTTAAAAAAAAACTTTCTTAACCAAGATGAATGTTTAGCCTTGAGCTCTTAAGTCAAGGCGTATTACGACATGACTATATGACTATCAATTACTTCCCCCGAAATTAATTGTATTTATGAAATCAATCAATAACACTTTATCAATATTCTAGTTAGCGCTTCATTTAATCACCAAAGGGCCTCGTTTCGCTGAAAATTTGATATAATAAAACAATTTCGCTGAATTCAGCGATCGAACGCAATTACTATTAAACCGTGAGAGTGGTAATTTGTGAAATCCACGTCTTGTTCGTGCCAAATTTGTGCCAAATTATCGAAGGTGTGTAGTTTCCGACAAGTTTGAGAGTTTCAATTTACCCATTTCCGTGCCACACTAGAGCCGCAAGTTTAGGGCGAATCTCAACATGTATTTCTTTTTATTTATAAATGTTTATGTGAGCCATAAATAAGGTATACCGCGTTACTTCATATGTCGGGTACAATATGCACTAATATGTAACCCTACTAATATCCCTAAAGTTTACACTGCCGATCTAAACGTTCGGTACACTTCTTTTCTGACATCGTTCTTAAACAAAAAACACACATCAACATCCAACAAATATAAGGTGTGAACGTCGCATATAAAGATATCCGTCAAAGTCGCATTTGGATTTCGGGCTGCACAGCCCGATGAAAAGACCTCTTCGTTTAACAATTTTAGGGAAAGATAATTCTCCCAATCTCTCGAATTTATCTGGAGTGTTCACAATTCGTTCATAAAAAATGCCAGCCGATGATGATTTTCTGAAATTACTCCGAAATAAGACCTACATGTAGACGCAACGATATGACTGATTAACATGGACAGTGTGACCCCTAACGGTCTCTCAATTTCCCGTCAGTCGGCAGGTAGGGGCGGCAAAAACATAAATATGCCCCCTCCCACACACCTTCCTCCGACTTATTGGATTTTATGTGGGATTTCTGAAACGAACGATTTATTTTGCGAATTTGTTTATTTCACTTCTTGTCAAAAACACCCCTTAAAGATGTACTTGCTGAGTTCTGGTTCTTCCTAAAAAATTGTGGGAGTCTTTCGTTTAGTTTTGAATCCATGTGGAGGTACAATTACTAATGACTTATACATAATATGAGAATGATTCCCTTCCAAGTGGTCGCATACTTAATTTGCGGATGTGTACGTGTGGCAAGAATGGTAGAGCGCTCGCTTTCCAAGCGGGAGATCCCGAGTTCGAACCCGGAGTATGCCCATCGCGTTTGTCCTTCAGCAAGACAATTAATCCACATTGCTGCTCTTATACCCAGGTGTATAAATGGGGACCCGCTAGGAGGTGAAAGCCTTATAATTATGTGAATGATATTCTCAATGTCCATGAGCCGCTTGGAAGGAATGCTCGCCAGGGAGATGTTGCACACAATGTGTGCTGGTTTGCATTGTACCCTATATGACCGGGGTAATAATATCATTGTAAAGCACTTAGAGATAAGTATTAATCATATTAGGCGCTATGTAAATCGAGTATATTATATTATACTATTACTTGTGAAATGTTGATAAAAAGCACTAAAGTAGCTAGACGCAACTGAATTTGAAGCATTATCTTTGTTTAAAATGATAGTTGAGTATTGGTCAAGCTTAACTTTAGTAACCAAAACCTGCACCATTACGGAACAAAGTAATAGTTATAACTTCATCATGCTCGAAAAGTATACACAATTACAAACGACTAAGTAAAAAAAAGAGCCGTTACAACTCAAGAGGGCGCTATTAAAAAAAAAAATCATTGGTTTTAGCCCTTTTTCATACAAAAGTGTGCATTTAATGTTTGTTAAAATAGTGATTCAATAGAGATATCATCAACGACTTTTTAAAAACCTATTCTGATTTTTTTTCAAAGTAGTCTTCGAGCATTTTTTGAAATTTTTCGAAAAAGTCTAAATATCGCCCGGTGATTGCCGGTGAAGAACATTTTGAATACAAATATATTTATGGATATTTCAGCCGTTTCTGAACCGATTTTGATCAAATAAAGTTTATTCTGTCATTAAAATTGTATGTTCTTTCGAATTTGACAGTCAGTTTTTCATTATCTCACAAAAAAATATCGGGGGGCACTTCGGGAAATACCAATACTCAACACTACCTTTAAGTAGCTAAACGCAACTGAATTTGAAGCATTAATTTTGTTTAAGTCGTCGGTTTCCCTTGATCTCTAATTTTAACCCCCCCCCCCTCTCTCCCTCCGATCTCACAGATAATCATGTACATACAATTAAAATGTATTTTAGAGGGGTAGGAAAGAGAAGGGAGAAGGAAGGACAAAGGGAGAGAGAGAGGGAATGGTGAAGGGAGTGATAAAGGAGGGGGCGGGGGGGGGGGGGGGGGGGGGGGGTCAGTGATGAGAGAGATGGTGAAAGAGTGTGAATGGATAAGGAGAAAAGAGAGATAGTAGAACCTTGCAATTATGACATTTGAATTATTTGAAAACTCGTTTCAAGTTCCCCTAGAAAAAAATAAGGGTATAACAGAAAAACATTCAATAATTCTAACTATCAATGCCATTTCATAAAATAAAAACAAGTAATGAAAACATCAATCTTTGTGCCATTTAAAAACGGATAATTTTGATCGTGGCCTAATTTTGTCAAATCCGAAACGATCTCATTGGAGGGTGGTCCCCGGTAACTTTTTCCCCGGGACAAATGGGGGGGGGGGGGGGGGGGGGCGCACGGGGTTGGTATGTGTGTTTGTGTGTGTGTGTGTGGGGGGGGGGGGGGAGGTGGTAAACACACATTTCATTGTAATATTCTGACAACCTGTGTCAAAAGTAGAAGTGTTTGAATGCGTTCCTCTTCATGTATCTGTTCTTCACAGGGTCGGGTGATAGAGGGGGGGGGGGGGGGCGACTATGGGGGGCACCTCACCCTCATGGCTCCTCACCCTAGCTACAACCACGCACCAGCCTAACAGAGTTCCGCGCTGCCGCCATCAACGTGTTGAATCATCCCCCTTCACCTTGGACAAAATCTTATTCAATTTCCCCAAAATTAAAACTGACATTTGGCTAGGCCCGCAGAAAACCTTCATATTTTGTTCGAAGTTTATGCAAGAAAAATTATTGATGGGCAGGAAAGCAGATGATTATACCGTCGTAAAATGGAATGGAGAGGGTAGCGTTTCACAACGATCCCAAGTTGAACTTAAATTCTAAGTTGGGACTTAAAATAATGGAATGCCATTACCTTATTTGCTAATTGTTTTTTTTTTAATACAACATTACATTTTGTTTAAAAGCATACACATTTTCTATTATCAAGGAGATCTAATATTGTTAATGTAAAGTTCATTAAAAGTCTCAAATATGTGCATTTTTCATCCTGGACAGCAGATGGCTTTCCATAACTGTAAGTCCAAACTCAAATTAAAAGTCCCATACACAAAATGTTGACTTATGTTTATCTGTATTAATGTATACATCAAATAGTTGTCAACTGTTTGACCTCAATATGTTTTATATATTTTAAAAATTAGCAATTATTTGGTTTGTTTTGCTAAGCCCCACCTCTTAAAAAAAAACTCCAGAAAGAAATTCTTCTTGTGACATCATCTTTCAATCACTACTCAGTTACCTACAAGATGAACAATGCATCTTCTTAGAGCCCCAGAAAATCATATAATTAAATATGAATACTTGAATTTCCATGAAACATATTTGTGTTATTTGTATACATATGTATAGGCTTAAAAATTAGCCCAGGAGTTGTTCCCGACATGCAAGCAGACTTATACATATTTAATAACACACTAACAGAAAGCATGCTTACCCAAGCATTTAGCGAACAGATACATGTACAAACACACACACACACACACACACACACACACACAAACGCACATACACACTCACACACACACACATACATACATGCACCACTACACATCACCCTGCATTTCCACATCTTTATGAAAAACACCAAACAATAAATGTTGGTTTATCCATTTCCAAAACATATTTATTCTTGATAATAAGAAAGGCCGTGACCGGCCACAACAATCAGTCATATTATCGCTAGAAGCACTTTCTTTTTGTACAAAGTATTCAATTTCTGGAAAGTTATTTACATAAGCATTTGAATGAAGATGTACACGATTGAAACATCATAATATATTTGTTTATTATACATTCCCCTAAGTTTCCATTTCACCATCTTATTATTGGCCCTAACAAAAAGGTTAAGCATCATATTGCAAGTCCATTGCGAAACTAATTTTCAGTAAAAATGTGAACTTTTAGGGAAAAATAGGGACCAAATGAGTATTTATGATTTGAGTTGAAAACAAATTTGTAGCATAAATACATGAAGTGATCATAAATGATTATAAACAGAACTAAAATAACTAATTGTATTAAATAAATCAACTTTTTAAAATCAGGGTGCTAAATAACCCTCTTCAATCACTTGAAAAATACTTGCTTTATAGAAAACTTAATATTTCACTTCCAAAAATACAGTAGTAGATAACAGTTGAATTTACTTCAAATTATGACAGAGTTTGCTAGCTCAAATGAGACCAGTACTTTAAAGGGATCTAGTAACTTTGTTGTCATGTGCAAAAAGCGATGAGTGATACAATGTATATTGTTATTATCTGATATGTCCACAGGGTGTTGTGTGAAAATTTCAAGTTAAATTACTTTATATGGCCGAGTAATGAGCACAACCGCAAAGTGACATTCACTAACTCATTGCACTCACTTTGTACACGGTTCTGATGATCCATTGGATAATTTGACATTTGAACACTTCAATCGTTAATATCTTTTTAACGAAAGGGAAATATGAAAAACCGAAACCTGTCCCATGCTTTTTTTGTTAATAAGAATACAACAAGGTATGAGGGAACCGCTAGAATTTCAATTGGATTTTGAGGATTTGGACAATGTTAATAAGTCCCTTTAACATTTGTTTCTTTCTAAAATACTTGCCTGACTCTTCAATGTACAAGCGTTTTTGTGGTGCCCTGAAATTAATCTCAATTAGCTATAAAAAAAATAGTCATGAATAGTATACTAATGTGTAAATAACACTAAGCCCACTGTTTTATTTGCGCTTGTGATGAAATAAACCTAGATGCAAATGACACTTATCAAAATGAATATACAAAATAAGATACATCAAAAAGATATTGCATGCATGTTTATCATATCAATTGACAGAACTAAAATGAAATCTTTCTCACCCCTTCTCTAACGGAAAGGAATATGTATCATTATCTTAATAATGTGTACAATTGTAACCCTTGATAAAACTCCCCCTTATTCCCCAAAATTCAGACTTTTGTTCGATAAAACACAAAATCACGTAAAAGCAAATTTTGTATATTAGCAATTGACAGACAAAATATAACTCTATACTCTACAGATAAAACAATATATAAAACAAAATAACTTTCGCTCTCCTATCACTACCTCTCCTACTCCCTCTCTCTTTAATTCATTTCAGTCACTTAAGTACAAAAGTGGGAAATGAGCTTCCAATTAAGTGAGAGAATCTTAAAGAATTCCCTTATGATTTTTTAAATCTACACTACAGTGTACTCCAGAAAAAATAAAATTACTTGATGCAACATATAAACACTACAACAAAAAGAAAAGTATTTGAACTCCACATACAAATATATGTATGTTTTAAAAGGTAACATAAGGTTAGGTTCCTGTCAAGTATTGTTGTTTGTATGCCAATACATGTTACCCAATCAAATACATATTATTGTAAATTGCTTAAATATTATACTAATTTTTGTTTTATTTTGCCCAATATTCTGAATCAAACCTTTTATTATAATTTAATGTAAATAATAAAAACCCTATGGCACATGATTTTGAAAAAAAAAACAGGAGTTCGCTACTGCTTAAATAGTCAAAAGTTTGATACACAAATCCACAATATTCAATATGATAAAAAAGAATGCATGTCTCAAGGATAAACATATGAACCTGTATGTGTATGTACATTTGAGGGAAGCATATATATGTTTACAAAACACACACACACACACAACCATACTCGTGATTATTGTACAGATAAGAACAAAATAATATTCCTCATCCATTACATCATAAAATAAAACGGAAAACTCTGTAAAGGGTCAAAATATTTCCCCGCTTTTCTTACATGTATAATTCATCCATAAGTCCACAAATGCATGTAAAATATTTCCAGATACATTTCGATATAAAAAACAAGCATGTTTTTAGAAGGTTGTGAACGATTATATTTGATATAAACATTTTTGTAAAAAATTAATAAATCAAAAAAAAAAAAAAAAAAAAAAAAAATCAACCAAATCAACTGCAATGTTACAAATTATGAAATGAAAGTAGAAATAATGCAAAGAGTTAGGGCATAATATAAATGTTGTATGATAAATTATCGCAAGAGTTGTTTGATTAAGAACCTCATCGATGAACATTTCTCAGCTTGACTATAAATATAATATACTATGGGATAATTTGAACTGTAACCAAGTGGCAAGTGCATTAAAAACACATGGCAGTTTACTCATTTGTTGGCCATCAGACATTTGTTTCACATTAAAGGGATCTAGTAACTTTGTTGACATGTGCAAAAAGTGATGAATGGTTGATGCAATGTATATTGTTGTTATCTCATATGTCCACAGGGTATTGTGTGAAAATTTCAAGTCAAATGGACATTGTATGGCCAAGTAATGAGCGAAAATGCAAAGTGATATTCAGTAACTCAATGCACTCACTTTGTACACGGAAGAAAAACTCGCCCGGAGTTTTTCTTATCTGAATACTTCGATCATACATATCTTTGTAACGAAAGGGAAATTTGAAAAACCGAAACCTGTCCCATGATTTTATTGTTAATACGAATACAACAAGGTATAAGGGAACCGCTAGAGTTAAAATTTTATTTTGAGGATTTGGACAATGTTACTAAGTCCCTTTAAACTGCCATGCATCACTCATTGGACATAGCAGATCACAGTTCTACAAAAAATGCGGCCAAAATTCTAATCAGTGACTCAACTTCAGTCCCGGCTAAAAAGACAGAAATTACCAGCAACCAGTTTAAAAACCGTTTCACACCCTTGAAATTTCACTAGCTCACTGATGGTAGTCATGTCCTACCGGAGATATTCAGTGTTTCTTTTCATTATCCAATCAATGAATCCCTCTAGTTCTACTTGGGCATCGGAATTCGACCATATGGTTTTAATACACACTTTACAACAGTTTCAGGGCAAGTGGCTTTTACCTTTTAGCGCTAAATTTAAAGAGGACCACCAGGCAAAGAACAACATATAATTATATATTTTTTAGTACCGTTGTGTGATATCAATTAGATGCCCAACATTGTGCAAAGGGTTGTGTGATTCATAAACAATGCAATTAAATACCACCACGTATGCGCCAAACGTTTGCGAGTGTGCCAATTCCTATTCACGTCTACGTTTGGAGACGATAGAATCACGGACGATGCGTTCATTCTAGAAAAAAGGTAGTCTTCATATGCAGACCCATGAACACATGTTGTGAACTTTTTGGTGGAATGGACTACTAAAAATGTTACCTTTTATTTATAAGAATATTATTTTTGGTGGTGGTACCCTTAAATGCATTGCGAAGTGCCACATCTATTAATTCGATCGACCGTGTTTTCTCCATGAAACTTTACTAGGTGCCTTTTGACTAAGGTTTCAGCAAATTATATCATGAAATATGAAATGTACCGGTATGTATTTATACCTTCAAATTCAACTATGATAACACACATAACTGTACATCTTTATTGTCATAGGGTAGACATGTGAGCACTATATAGTTAATTATCACTATTACCTCACGTCGAAACTTTATATAATATCCTTTGTAATAAAGAAAGCTTACGTGGCAGTCCTCATGAAAGATAAGCCATAAAATCATGGCAAGATAAAATCCATAATTTTTGAAATAATAATACACATGTACATGACACATTAAGAACTTGTGAATTAGAAACAGTACAGGAATGACTGATTAAGAACTTGTGAAATAAGAAACAATATACATAGTATGACCAATTAAGAGCTTGTAATAGCAGCCAAGAGATACACGAGTGAAATATGTATATTTCAATCCTTGCAATTTCATTAAAAAAAAACACATCAAAAGACTACAATGCTCTCAAAATGTAAAGATGATTATCTCAAAAATACAAAAAGGCGCCCTTTTCTGTCTCCACTGACGATTAGAAGTACACATAACTCTTTTTTAAAGTAGTATTACAATAATAAAATTGAACCAATTGTAACTGTGCCAAACATTGTCCAATATATCAGAAATGGACATTGAATCAAAGCTGATGATAATTTTCTCATTGCTGAAAAAAACCCCTACGTATTGCTTTTTGCCACCAAATGCCAGGTTTTAATGGGTTGGGTCACAAATGTTTAAAATTGTTGCACTTGATCCAAGTGAGAAAAAAAAAACATGGCTTGTTTTTATACAAAGGGCTCAAAATTAACATTTCCCTGCTGGCCACAGGAGCATCACAAATACATATTGGGCCGCAAACAAATGATAAATGCCACATTTTTGGTTGTCCAAACGGATGACCAAATCTAAACTTTAATATTCAATATGTTTCCTTTGTTTACAAAGATTTAAAAGCTTTCATTGGTCTTAGGCTATCAAAAATCTTCATCAGAGTTGGTGTTCCTAACCCAAACAGGCCAACTAAGAAGGATGATTTAAATATTGAAGCCTGCTTTGCATACATCATAATTTATATTCAAAGGAGAATAACATTCTGAAGAGACTGAAATTCTAGTGATAAAATTCACCTCGGCAACTGCACTCTATGTAATCATAATTATCTTAATAATAGGAAGTCCTTGAGGAGTGTCTTCCGCCTCTTTTCTGCGACGTCCATCTGGTTTTCTAGATCCTGGAGATGAGAAAAAAAGAAGAAGAAAAGAAGAAGAAGAAATTATAGTTATTTATAATAATAATAATAATAGAGCGCCATGTATCTAGGTGCCCTATTCAGAGGCGCATTATTACCCTTGGTCATCAGGTACAGTTCAAACCTGCACAATTATCTTGTGCACCATCTCAACTCCCAGGGGAGCATACTATACCCATTTAGAATTGTTCCTGAAAATTCTCTGGCTGTGATCTATTAGTAGTTTGGTTCATGATATTGTACACACAAACAAAAATCATATTTGTATCTACTGCGATACAGTGCATCTGCATATATTTATGAATGATTTTATTTTCATTATTATATGGTTGGGACGATCATACTTGGAGACATGATGATATGGTGGTGTGCACACAGTAAATTTAAAGAAAAGAACATATTTGGCTGGTTCCATAAAAAGAATATTGACAACAGTAATGCAGAGTAGTCAAGGGGGAAGGGTGAAACAAAAACATGCTTTGTTCTCCCCCACCCCCAACCAACCTGACTCAATCTTAGCTTGTCTCAGCGACCACCTGTCTATAGCAGCCTACCTGCTCATAGGGCCTACCAAAAGTGATCCCCTGCCTGTTTGACTGTAATATGTCAAGCCCTGGATAACAGTGATGGAGGGAGCTTGAATGGCATAGCAGTGGCATTGATCAGACAATCAAAACATGTCTGCCTGGAGCCGAAGGACCCCTCAACAACGGTTATTGCTATCAGGATATGAAGCTATCAAGCTGATATCCTGATTTAATTATAGCGGTATATTTGATGGGGTCATTATCATGGAACAGGATCTGGCTCTCAACTTTTATTATCTTCTTTCTTTTTAAAGGTGCACCTGTAAAGTGTCAGATATTGCCCAAAATTACATTTGAGACTTCAATCCTATACCAAAATCATTGTAAGATATGTCCGAATGATGTGTGAAAGTTTCATTGCAAAAGAACACTGCTTTCCTGGTTAAAAAAGCGAAAATTTGCATCGGCTTTTACAACGAATTACTGTTTAATGTATATGAGGTTTATGACCGTTCATGAACGCACTTGAGCTGAATGATTATCAATGATAGATATCGTCATACTAAAGGGGCATTTGAAAAAATATAACCCTATTTATTCTTCTCTAATACCATAAGCCAAAACAACACAGTATAATAGCAATGTGGAAGCTCAAATTATTTTTTTGTGGAGTTAGACACTTTACAGGTGCACCTTTAATAGGTTTATGAAAAGTTAATGAAGGAGCATATTTTGTCAACCAAGCATATGAAAATGATTGCTAGCTCAAGCAAGTATTAAGCTAGAAAGCTCCTGCAATGGTTGTTTGTCCCTCCATATATGTCACGTATTGTCTGGGTTCTAAAGTTCACAGATATAGTCAAACCTGCTCTAGGGACCACCTGTATATATAACGACCACCCGACTATAGAGACCACTAATCTTTACTCCCTCGAATGTATGTAGTTTCCATGTAAATGAACCTGTCTATAGTGACCACCTGCGGATAAAGACCACCATTTCTGTCTCCCTTGGGTGGTCTTTATCTAGACAGGTTGGAATGTATTTTCGTTGGGCACAGCATCTTCCCTGAAAGTAAATGAATGATGACTTCCTGCACACGATCTCACGATCTGACCACAGAGTTCAACTTTGAATGTCACTCTTCTCTCCCCTAGCTTGGAAATGAGGAAAGATTAATTAATATAATAGCGGTACGAGGCTTGGAATTGTCCTCATTCTTGACATACAAAGAAAGGTGTTCAGGAACAGAGAAAGAGAGAGAGAGAGAGAGAGATGAATAAAATACAAAATAATATAGAGGAGAGGTTGAACAAACAGGTACTTGTAGGAAACCAAAGAGAGTTTTGCTAAAAAATTATTTCAAAATCTATACAGAATTTAACCTACATGTATCCTCAATATTGAAATACAATAGATACAACATTACAATAGATCTGATTCTATGAGAATACTGTGACTTGAGTCGACCTGGGTAAATCTGAATTTAACTTGTCCTGAATCTTGAAAATACAAAGAAAATTGCTCGGAACAGAGAAAGAAAGACAGCAATCAATCAAAGACAATGAAGTGTAGAAAGAGGTTAAACACAAACACCCTGATGAAGGTATACCCAAAAAGCTTAGCTGAAAATAATACAAACAAATCAACAACAAAAAACGGTTGGAAAAACTGCCCTTCATGCACTTATTTGGGAAAATCAGTTAAAAGATAAATGAATACAGAATTTAACTTATCCCAAATCTTGAAACATACCAAACAAATTGCATGGAACAGAAAAAGGATACATACAGAACTCAAGAACAAATGACAATGGAGTGCAGCAGACATGAGACTAGACCACCCTAAAGACAACAAAACATACCGTATATGAAATTCCTAGAGATGTGATAACACACATAATTCTAAACGTTCAGTATTTCAACTGAATTGTCCTTTTGAATTGATTCTGAACTGACATTATTCAATCACTCAAGGGAACATCAACAAATCTCAAGTCAAGGGAAAGTGCAATATAGAGCTATAGACTATTAAGAAGCCTTTGAAATCTTCTAGCAGGACGGCCAAGAAAAGGGTTATTTTTACTTGTTTTTATCTTGTTCTATCATCCATCCACAGGAAGGTAGCATACAACGAGTCTCATGACCATGACATGATGACGCTGATCAACATCTACATTTTTAATTTTGTTTTAAAGCGTCTCCAGTCTTGTTAAAAAGGATCAGGATGACCGTGCCGATGCACTTCTTTATATTTGTCCTTATCTTTCAAGCTACATACATGATACATGTATATCAGCATCAAGAAAGATACAGAAAGCATGTAAAGTCAAACCTGTCTTGGCGACATAGATTGAATTGAAAAGAGTTTATTCATCAAATAGTATAGTAGCCAACCTGCCTATAGTGGCCACCAAAAGTGATCTCATGCAGAGAAAAGCAATGTTATGGAACCTGTCTATAGATAGAGGTCACCTGTTTACAGGGTAACTTTTCTTGTTTCCCTTCGGTAGTCGAATATGCACACTGGTTTGACTGCATATCGGCCCAACTTATTGATAATTAATATTGTTGAAATAGTTAAAGAAACAATTACCATGGCAAGATCTTAACCAAGAAAATTGCTTTTAAAATGCAAAAAATTAGCCTAAATTCACATGCAAAAATGTCCATCCCACTGAGATTGTGGGGGCCAACGATACAGAATAAATTGAAATTTCAAGATTAACGAAAAACATGGATCAGCAGTCTACAAGAAAATTCCACATTAGTCCAAAATTGTAATTTGCTTGAAATATAGACAGTGTGTGTATGGATATAAACAAATCTTAGTGCTTACAGTCGGCTTGTGGTTGCACCATGTGAGAAGATAGGATTGGAGAGTTCTGAGACGGACTGTTGGTATTCTTTCTTGGGTAGTCCTCAAAAGGAGAAGATAGGATTGGAGAGTTCTGAGAAGGAATGTTGGTATTCTTTCTTGGGTAGTCCTCAAAAGGAGAAGATAGGATTGGAGAGTTCTGAGAAGGACTGTTGGTATTCTTTCTTGGGTAGTCCTCAAAAGGAGAAGATAGGATTGGAGAGTTCTGAGAAGGAATGTTGGTATTCTTTCTTGGGTAGTCCTCAAAAGGAGAAGATAGGATTGGAGAGTTCTGAGAAGGAATGTTGGTATTCTTTCTTGGGTAGTCCTCAAAAGGAGAAGATAGGATTGGAGAGTTCTGAGAAGGACTGTTGGTATTCTTTCTTGGGTAGTCCTCAAAAGGAGAAGATAGGATTGGAGAGTTCTGAGAAGGAATGTTGATATTCTTTCTTGGGTAGTCCTCAAAAGGACTGTGGTAGTCCCAGAAAGGAGTGACATTGTTATTCTTTCTTGAGTTTGTAGTTCTTAAAAGAAATACAGCGCCGGTATGAGTTGTGGTAAGGAGAGAATGTGTATAGTGGGAGGTGCTCGACGTTTCAAACCGGTTGACTGTCCGTCGGCAGGTGTGTCTTAGCTTGTATCTAAGCAAGGTGTATAAGGGCTAGCTAGTTAAGGGAAGTCCTTCAACCATTTATCTGTCCGGCCAATCTACCAACAACCAGAGGGCATGGATTTCCCCCAACTGATCACACAGCGCCTCAGGATAAGTTTACAAGGCTCAATATATATAAAAGTAGGGTCGCTAGATGAAACAGGAAGGTGAACTTAAGTGAGGCTCTTTAAAAATTCCCTTACCTTAACCTAAATAATGAAGCATCCTTCTTGTCTCTTTACTCCCAAGGATACGCATACATTCCAGGATCACAAAGATCCTAAGTTGAACTTAATTTTAAAGTTGAACTTACAAATTATGGAAAGCCGTTAGTTTCTTTGAAAAAATTGTTATTACGGTTCTTTTAAAAGGCATCAAATTTTGATTCAAATCATTCATATTTTCTATTATCAAGGAGATTTCATGTTCCTGATGCAAAATGTATGAAAAGTCTAAAATACTTGCATTTTTTGCTTTTGAATATGTTTCATTCCAAGGCTACAAATGGCTTACCATAATAGTTAGGTCCAACTTAGAGTTAAGTTCAACTTTGAATCTTTGTGAAACACCCCCCCCCCCCCCAAGCAAGGGTCAATGAGGGTCTATCTGAGGGAAGCGAGAGTCCTAGGACCAATATCGGTCGGGTCCATCTACCAACAACCAGGGGAAACAGATTTCCTCAACTGATCACGTCATAGCACTGCAGAATCCAGGAGTATCCAAGCAGTATACTGGACCAGCAGATCAAATAGGTAGGTGAATTACAGATAGGCTCTTTAAAATTCTATAACCTCCAAAGTATTCATCCTGAATTGATCACACATCATCGCAGGATAAGTTAGCAAGATACATTTGACCACCAGATGAAATGGGGTAGATGAACTCAAAGAGAGGCTCCTAAAAATGACCTACCCTCTATAAAAGTATTCATCGTGTCTCATTATTACTTAGACTACGCATATATTCCAGCAAGATGTAGACGAAGGTGTATCTAAAGGGAAGCGACAGTCCTACGACCACTATCTGTCGGGTCTATCTACCAACGACCAGGGGGCACGGACTTCCTCAACTGATCACATCACATAGCACCGCTTGATAGGATTACAAGCAGTATGTGGGACTAAATGCAAATTTTCAGATGCGTGAACTGAAGTGTAGCTCTAAAATAAGGAGAAATGGAAGACGAGTGAACTAAAGTGTCGCTCTAAAAGGGTAACAACCTCTAATATGGGATTTAAGTTTGATATTTATTCTGTGAACATGGGTTGGGTGTAAGAACAACATTCTCATACATGCCCCTTCCTGCCACTGTGAAATTTCATCCATCAACATTGTAGGAAGCAAAAAAAAACAACAAAAAAAATATATAAATTATAGGTCGATTCCAATTATCCTGCATGGGTTCAAATGCTTAGATCGTTTTATGATTTAATCAGTCTCTTGACATGGCTGTGAGGGTTGGGGATGTACAACAATCAACTTGGCAATGTTTGAATGTTTAGGAATTATAAAAATGAGAGTATTTTTTTCATGGAATGGATACTTATTATGGGGTGATGGTTCCATGAAGATAAAAATAGTCAGACTGTATGATAAGCACTCTCTTGACATGGCTGCAAACATACTGAGAAGATACATTCCCCTTCCTTATGCCTTGGTCACACCTTTGCATATTTTGCTGCTGCGAGCAGTGTGCGAGCAGTGTGAGAGCAACAGAGGCGTAGCAATACGCGCAATCATGCGAAAGATAACGAGCTAAAGTGAGGTAAATCTATAGGTAAAATCTATAGGTAAAACTATAGGCAGTGACATGCACTCTAAAAAAAAAAAGAGGTGCGTATGATTGTGTATACCTGCGCTTGGGCACTTGCTATCGCTTGCTGTTGCTCGCATTCACTGGTTGCAACTCGCATCTGCTCGTAGGCGATTTGACCTTGTGTTTGCTTGCGATAGATTTGAAAATTTGAAAATTAGCGAGCGACCAACGCAGGCCTGTGCGCTAGTTTGCGTATTGAGTTCGTAGTGACCACGTTTCATTGCCCTTTATTGGGTATGTCTCCCTATGTCTGCGTTCTGGCAATACGCAAGTCAAATACGCAAAGGTGTGACCTAGGCATAAAACAATGTTTGAATCTTATAAGTGATTTTTGGTGGCATGGACATCCAGAACTATTAAAACCACTTTCACAAATATCACAAACGTGTACACATTTCGGCATGATGGTTCTGATAATGAGACAGTCACGTTCCTCCCAGTCAACGTGACATCCCATCATTGATAACAGGAAATCAGAAGCGGGGTACAATAGGAGCCTACATGTAGGGCTACTTCTTGGCCACACTTGAGACGTCAATGAAAACGATCAAATTTCTAGAAAGACCTTTCACACTTATAGAACATTTTGTTAAACCATGATACGGATCCCAATTGAGATCGTATCAGACACAGGCTATGTATATTTAAGCTTCCTCTCGGTATTACATCATAGTTGGATGCTAGAAAGGGGATGCAGTCGGAACCTGGTTCTATTCTGAGGCCAAGTTCCTACATTCCTACATTTCCCAGGTGTATATATGGGTACCCGGAAGGATGGAACGTAGTTCCTTAGCATTGTGTGCGCCACAATGTAGCCCGTGGCTGGAATGCTCACCAGGGAGTAGAAAACATGCACTTTGTGTGCTGATTGATTGCAGAATGTATCCGAAGACCGGGGTAATAATGTAATTGTAAAGCGCTTAGAGATGATTATCAATCGTGATAGGCGCTATATAAATCAAGGATATTATTATTATTATTATTATTTATGTAAACAATTTAATTTCTAGGAAGACATTTCAAATGTTTAACCATAAAAACGATCACAATCAAGATTGTATCAGATGCAGGCTCTGCATAACAATGCCAAGATATGTGCTGCTTCCTCTCTGTATTACATCATAGTTGGACGCAAGAAACGGGATGCAGTTGGAACCTTGGTCTATTCTTGTATCTACTAAGTAAACATTTTGTGGAAGATCTCTTACGTTTCAACTACTTGACAAGCGCCATGGAAGTTAGTTGACAACTTTTCACATTTTGAAACCAAGATAATGATCAATATTTTAATATACAGAGAGATTGTTTCAAAATCAAGGCTCTGCATAACAAATCCAAGATACGTGTTGCTTCCTCTTGATTACATCATAGTTGGACGCTAGAAACGGGATGCAGTCGGAACCTGGGGGTGTTCTAGCGTCAAGTTACTACATTAATGTAAACAATTACATTTCTAGGAAGACATTTCACACTTTTGACCATGATAATGATCTGTATTTGTAAAAGAGAGATCCTATCAGACGCAGGCCTTGTATAACAATCCTAAGGTACATGCTGCTTCCTCGAGCAATAAATGTATTTCATCATAATCAGAAGTTTGGGACAGGATGCAGTTGGAGCCTGTGTCTATCCCTGGGCGTATTTACTACATGTATCCATGTAAATATTTATGTGAAGATATTTCACACCTTTTCACATTTGTTACCAAGATAATGATCACTAATTGAAATGAGAGATTGTATCAGACGTAGGCCCTGTATATTTGATTGAATAAACAATGCCAAGATACGTGCTGCTTCCTCGCAGTATTACATCATAGTTGGACGCTAGAGACGGGAGGCACCAGGGTCTATTCTGGGGCCAAGTAATACTACATTAATGTAAACAATTACATTCTAGGAAGACATTTGAAATGTTTTACCATGATGATGATCACTATTTGAAAAGAGAGATTGTATCAGACGCAGGCCCTGTATTAGAAAAATGCACTGAAGTTACATGCTGCTTCTCGGGTATAAGATTGTATTTCGCTGCTTCTCGGGTATAAGATTGTATTTCTGATTTCATCATAATCAAGTTTGGATCAGGATGCAGTTGGAGCCTGGGTCTATTCCTGGGCGTATTTACTACTTGTATCTATGTAAATATTTCTGTGAAGACTATTCATGTTTTTGCTTCTTGGCAGATACCATAGATGATATCTTGTAGTCCGATGTTATTTAAAGATCTGCTTCAAAGTTCTGTGTAGCCCAATGGTCAGTTAAGTGCATTGCAACTTAGGGGAGGCGTCAAATTGATCACTATCGTCCTACCGCGGGATCCCGCTTGGGACGATTAGAGCGCGTATTCGTATTCGAATCTGCGGGTTTGATCGTTCCTAGCGGTACGCCGCGGCTTCCCGATCAGCTGTCACCAGCTGTGGAGAGGAATTCGTCCCGACGCAGCGGACCTCTAAGCGGCGGGCCGCGGGATCCCGATTCTTGCGCGCGAATTGCGCATGTATACATATGTACGAGTACCGTACACGTACCTACGTTGGTACGTGTACGGTACTCGTACCGTATACATGCAAGCACGACTGCACGATATATATCCACGTACACACGCACCGCCTATAATATTATCTAGCTAGCGCGTATAGCTAGCTAGCCTGTGTAATGTACGTACATGTTATGTTACGTATATTGATGTGATGGAAGATTCGAGTAGCTAGGTCTAGTATAGAGCCACCAAATCATACTCAGAAATCAGAATGCCCTGCATATATATGCTTTACGCTAATCTCGATCTCACATTCATGACGAAATCTTGAACGTGACAGTCATCCGCAATCCGACAATACTTCCCTTGCCCTTGGTTTGCTCCGAGCCGACATATCTTGGCTAGAGTAGACGTTAGTCTTTCACACAAACGAGTCAATATACAAACAAATCTGGGTAGCGTTAAATACATACCTTATTTCAAAAAAGGCTGAAAATTGACCAGAGCTAGAGTTAGTTGCGTCAGCTGTCGATGTTATGTCACCTGAGGGCCAGGGGGATCACGCTAACAATAACAGCATCGACAGGCCAGGCCCAGGGCGCGGCATAGTAGCTAGGCCGCGGTAGGCCATGCATGAGCTAGACAAAGTGTGTACGTCCAATTACTATAATACGCACGTGAAACCACCGACGTACGTACGTACGGTGGCGGGGCCCTGGGCGCGGTCTCCCGCGGCGGAACGATATCGTTCCCCCGCGGTAAGACCATGCATGTACATTCCCGTCCTCCTGCAGGGGACCGGGGGAAACAAATCAGTTTCAAGCGTTCTGCGGTATACTGCGGCCCGCCGATCGGCCAGGCTCGGGCCCAAGCGGGATCCTGCAGCGGGACGGCAGTGATGAATTTGACGCCTTCCCTTATTAACTTCTCTATCAATTTAGTTATTTGAATTAATCGACTATCATTTACAAAACTAAATACAAAAACCTTTTTACCAATCGGAAGTTGCTTATTGAGGTTCACCCTCTATGAGACTATTTACGTATGTCAACACTATTCAATAACAAATCAAGACAATTTACCTCCTGAAGTTCAATTTAATGTGGGCCTTTAATAGATACAGTATATCCAAAACTGTTTTGTTTCTGTTTTTAATTGTGATGTATCAAACATTTCCTGTTTTCAAATAAAATGTACAATATAATCAGTAGATAAAGAATCAATAGACCGTTTTAAAAGTGATTATCACATTCTTTTTGTTATATCCTAGTAAAAGTTCTTACAAATTGTCCTTTGATCCTAGTAAAAGTTCTTACAAATTGTCCTTTGATCCTAGTAAAAGTTCTTACAAATTGTCCTTTGATTTGGAAGTTTGATAGTGGGTTGGAGCTGGCAGATTGCCTTCTAAGCAACAGTTACACTGTACATCATAACATCACAACTTTTTCTCTTGCCTGACCTTGTTTTGAGTGAACCACTACCCATGATGTAAATCAAAGTTCTTAGAAACTGTCCTTTGATTTGGAATTTTGATAGTGGGATGGAGCTGAGAGATTGCCTTCCAAGTAACAGTTACATCATAACATCACAACTTTTTGTTTAGAGTGAAGCCATTACCCAAGGCAATGAATAGCTTTGACGTAATAATATTGGTACTCTACACAAAGAGGACATGTACAACAACAAATGTTGAATGAAATGTACTGGAGCTCAGTGTAAAAAAAAAAAAGAAGTGCTTTTGATGCATTAAAAGTTTATTTCATTATATACCGTAATGTTTCTTACAAATTGTCCTTTGATTTGGAAGTTTGATAGTGGGTTGGAGCTGGCAGATTGCCTTCTAAGTAACTGTTACATCATAACATCACAACTTTTTGTCTTGCCTAACCTTGTTTCGAGTGAACCATTACCCCCAAAAATGAATAGCTTTGACGTGATACTTAGGTACTCTACACAAAGAGGACATACATGTACAACAACAAATTATAAATGAAATGTACTGAAGCTCAGTGTAAACAAAAACAAAAGTGTTTTTGATGCATTAAAAGTTTATTTTATTATATACCATAGAAATGTTTCTTACAAATTGTTTTTTGATTTGGAAGTTTGATACAGTAGTGGGTTGGAGCTGGCAGATTGCCTTCTAAGCAACAGTTACATCATAACATCACAACTTTTTGTCTTGCCTGACCTTGTTTCGAGTGAACCATTACCCCCAAACATGAATAGCTTTGACGTAATACTTACATGTAGGTACTCTACACAAAGAGGACATACATGTACAACAACAAATTATAAATGAAATGTATTGGAGCTCAGTGTAAAATATAAAAAACAAAAAAAGTGTTTATATGTATCAAAAACATCTTTTGTTATACCATAGTAATGTTTCTTACAAATTGTCTTTTGATTTGGAAGTTTGATAGTGGGTTGGAGCTGGCAGATTGCCTTTTTTAAGCAACAGTTACATCATAACATCAAAACGTTTTTGTTTTGCCTGACCTTGTTTCCAGTGAACCATTACCAATGACAATGAATAACTATGATATAATAACATTTGTTGGTACTCTACACAAAGTCCCCGTTGCAGAAAGAGATGCAATCGATTGTAAAGTTGCAATTAATTGTAAGTCCGATCATGTGTACAAATGCGCACATCTGATTGGTTCAAATGCGCACATTTTCTGACTTGCAATTAATTGCAACTTTGCAATCGATTGCATCTCTTTCTGCAACGGGACCAAAGAGTACTACAACATAATTTTTACAATTTCTGGGGCTCAGTTAAAAAAAAAAAAAATTCTGTCATTTCTAAGTGCTTTTTTTAAAAAGGGATGTAGTAACTTTGTTGACATGTGCAAAAACTAACGAAGGGTTGATATAATTTGTATTTTTGTGAAGCGATGTGTCCACAAGGTTTTCAGTTGATGAATTAATTTAATCCCGATTTGGGTTAAGTAATTAACTTGAGCCAAATACTAAGTAAACTGCTTAAATATTGACTTATGTATGAAATAGAATACTGGCCCCGAGCTGGTATTAAATTCAAAGAAAATAGGCATTCAATTAATTCAACGACAGAAAATCTGACCAAAATGTTGATACTATAATGTCTACAAATATTACATTTAGATGTTTTAATGAAGTAAAAGTCTAAAAGCTTACGCTAATATGAAATTTAAGTAAAGCTCTCAGCCTAGCAAAAAATGCTTAGTAAATTTCTTACTTAATCTAAGTATTGAATTGAATACCGGCCCAGGTTCTTCTCATGCTCCTTCCTACCACAAGCGCACACGTCCTGATGACAGCCCATCATGCTGACTTCACGTTTTTCTTACAAGTTACAATTTTTAATCACTTGGCAACAAACAAAGTAGAAGTAAACAGTATGAAAATGAAAAGAAAGAAGAAAAAAAGAAGTGGCAAAGGGTTGAAGTATGAAAGGCAGTCTGTGTCAAAATTGATAGGAGCGTGAAGGTGTAAATTTACTGTGGTAAATAAGAGCAGGGTCTTAATTAATTTAAATAATGAATAGAGCACCTTAATCAGTCTTCTCATAAATAAGATCGTGCCTTTGTTGATAAAATAGCTTATTTGTCTTTTAAAATGATCACTTTTAACGAGGCCATTCAATTGCATCTTATTTAATGGCATAAATAAAATCATATTGTTTGCACTGAACTAGCAGTACTCTATTGTTAACTTTATTGGATATCATTAAACAGAACATTTCACTTCTATGGCATTAATACACAACATCTCCTTCATGTTGCAGTTTAATTAATGCCATTCTTAATATCACATAAACTAAGATGGCCTTCCTATATATTGCATGAAATAATTTTGAGTTGTGTGTTCGCTGCATGTTAAAAGGACCGTCAATTTATTCAATATAAACTGGGCTCCAAAAGAAACTTATCACTTCTTCAGAGCGACGCTCACTAAAATCCATAGCATCAAATTGAATCATATTTAGACACAGATAAGCTATCATTCTCCTTATGAAGCATATCTGAAAAATTGAAAGGTTGCTTTTGCCAAAAAAGAGAAAAATGCGATGGAATCGCTACAGGTCACTTTACAAAAATCACAGAAACTGCTCGCTGCGAACCTCCACGAAAGGCGGTCTATTCAGAACTTTCAATAGCTATTCATTCAACATCAAAGGCGGGTTATGTAACCACCAGACTGGCTATTGTCCGTACCGAGCTCCGTGCCCGGAAGGCGAGCAGTTTCTGTGATTTTTGAAAAATTACCTCTTGCGATTTCACCTTATTTTATTCTTTGCTGACTAAATCAAACATAATTTTGTTTCGATGTGTTTGCTGAGGAATATTATAGCTAATCTATGCCCAATTATGATTTATTTTTATGCTTTGGATTTTAATATGTTTCGCTCTGAAGAAGTGATAAGTTTCTTTTGGAACCCAGTTTAGAATTTAGTGTCAAGTCCATGCTGATTTTGACACAAACTGCCGCTCATACTGGGGCCTAGGATGTGAATCACCAGTCACTCCCTTGTGACAAACCACACTTCCTGTTCAATCGGCAAACCACGAAACGGGCATGAAGTTTCATTTCCAGCCCAAAGTGGCTCACCTTTTGTATATTATTGCTACCTGATGTAGTGCTGTCTAAATCTCTCAGAACTATTCTAGCTCTGTCTATTCCAGGCCCCCTTTTTTATAAAACTTTTCAAATTGTATGCGAGTGTTCAATTATTGGAACTAATGTGTGAACAGTGATCAGAATGAAGCATTATAGGTATTGATATAGTAATTACAATAATTGGATATATAAACAACAATTGGAAAAGGTGTCATTTTTTCATGTAGCACAGTCTGAAACTCTCACTGCTGTTCTAGCTCTTTTTACTCTAGTAGTTATATTTGTTTTATCTCTAAATTCATTTCTTGATTGTCTGCTCCTTGTCTCTCTATGAACATGCAGTTTCATTTCAAGCCCAAATCAGCTCACCTTTTGTGTAATCAGCATACTTGCCAACATTTGAATTTTGGAAAGAGGGACAAAATTGGCCGGGGGTCCAAAGTCGCAGCATAATTGCACAAGTGTGCGGGAAGTGCACATTGCCAGCACAAAGTCCATTGCGACTGGGGTCCAGGCCTTGACGTTTTTGAGTATTAAATGCATTCTCGACCTATTTTTCATAATTCTTCCAAAATTACTAGGTAAGATTTGGTCAGATTTACGTTTAAATGTTGTCTCTATACATTTAATAAAGTAAAGTAAAGTAAAAAAAAAAAAAAAAAAAAAAAAATTTAAACTTAAAAATCGGGACGTCCCGATTTTACACTTCTCAAACATTAAAAAAACGGGACAATTCCGATAAAAACGGGACAGTTGGCAAGTATGAATCAGTGCTACCTGATGTAGCCCAGTCTATAATACATCTCTGGCAACTATTCTAGCTCTTTCTATTCATCTTATCTCAATTCATTTCTATTTCATTTACACTACTCAAAAAAAGTTAAGGATCACTTTTTATTTTGTGTATAATTTTAAAATGACATATTTTACTCCTAAATGACCTCAGACACACTGTAATCAATATCACAATGTGGTTCAGTTGTTGCATAACGTCTCTTGCATAATTTTAAAAATCCAATGAGGACACCACCTAGTCAAACAAAAAAAGAAAGAACTAGGTAAGACCTCACTCATAGTTTGGGAAAAATGCAAGTTAAGAAAAAAGTGATCCTTAACTTTTTTTGAGTAGTATACATGTACTTCTTGATTGTCTCTTAATGCTTATTCACATCAACTACTTCTCTTCTCTCGGCTTCTCTCCCTTAACCTTTGTTTTCTCCTTTTTATCTCTTAGCTTTTCTCCCTTAACTACTGCTTTTCTCTATTCGCTTTCCTCCCTTATTTGCTTTTCTCTTCATTCTCTTAGCCTTTTTTCTTGTTTCTCTCTCTCACCTGAATTGATTCTAGGAAGATTAGCATCAGAGCACGAAACCAAAGTAACCTAGTACATCAATCTTAAACCCTACTTTGATGATAGGGTCTTGGGGGGAAAAGCTTGGCAGTGGCAGTTTTCCCTCGGTAGCAGTCAAATCATCACGTTTTGAAACAGGAAGGATAAACTTGTAACATTAGGGAAATTGACTAATTAATATTATGAGCGATGAAGTGCAGAGGACTTGCGCAACAGAATTCAGCTCTTAAATAAAGAAGGAGAAAGAGCCCAACAAAATTTAATTCAAAGAAATATTTTGTTTTAAAGAAGTACCTGTGGCCTTTGATTTGAAGTTCATGTACCCATATATATTATGTATCTGAAAAGAACATCATGATTTGAGGGTGCACCAACCGATCCCTATAAAACAGACTATTTACAGATAATGTCCTGCTTTTGCAAGTCAAAATTCAGAAGTTGTGAGATTATCGTCTTTAAATATAAACAACAACAAAAAAATGTAAAAGCTTGTCTGAGAAGATTAGAACTTAATGAAATCGTATTGATATTTAGAGCTAGAAAGAATAAACAACCATATTACGATCGTTTCATTAGTCTAGCAACTGCTGACACTTTATTGCACTTTATGTTTGTACTTGGATTTTCACAAACCACACATCAAAGTTTATTTTGGTTTTAAAAGCACAATCAAAGTGATTCAATCAGATGTGTGGTGTAACAGGGTGATTTGTCTTTAAACTTGGTAAAAAAGGATACAAATAATCCATGATATGTAGAGTCAGAATAGAATAGAAATGAGCCTGACCGTTAAGACTACAATGCAATTGTTTTTTTTTCTAGCTTCATTTGAATCCTTTGAACTTTAATAAAATGTCATCAACTCGATGTATACATGACATGTAGTATCCTTGGGGTTTGTAAATCATTTCACTGAAATTGAAGACGCCTGCAGGGGAAAGACACAATCTTCAAAGGATTACTTTTTTAAAAATATCTACAGATCCAATGTCAATGTAAAAAAAAACTTACATTGGATAACGGATTCATATTTCTTTCAAAACTACAGTTACTGACAATACTGTCCTTGATATTTCCAACATTTTGCGTATCATGGGACAATAATAAGTCCTAGCCTCTATAGTTGACTGAGAGTTTACCGCGTGAAAAACGCTTCCTACAAACGAAACCTCTTAGGCAGACAGTATCTTTTTCTTCTTTGACACGCATTAAAACCAACAATTAATTGTCCAATATCCGTCCTTTACCCCTCTAAGGACACTTTCTAAAGTGCAAAAGGTAAACGACAAATCTAACTCAAATATCAGGTGTTTTATTAATCTTATCCAATCAAATTAATCTTTATAAGCTCAGATCTCCCATATATTTTTCAGTGAATTGCGTATCATGTTTCTTGAAGCCAAGGCTACTCGACCTTTTCAATTAATCCGTTTTGTTTTCTCCGTTGGTCTTGGGTTACATGCAACGACCCCTTGTTAATCCCAGAGAGACTCTAACAAAACCAACAGCAAAGTCCTCACAGAAGCAATTAAAGTCAGGTCTATGTACAGCTAAATAGGGGGGGGGGGGGGGGGGGCTCATAAATAAAAGCAATTATCACCTTGTCGGTTGAGGAAGAGAGGGGCACTAAGTCACTTTTTGCACTTCGGAGATAAACGTGTTTTAACTTTGGGACACAATTAAAGGGATGCCTGTATAGTGTCTAACTCCACGAAAATTACTTGGAGCTTCCTCGTTTCTCTTCTAGCGTGTTGTTTAGCTTATGGTAAGAGAAGAATAAAATAGGGTTAGATTTTTTTCAAATGCCCCTTTAGTATGACGATATCTATCATTCAGCTCAAAAGCGTTAATGAACGGTCATAAACCTCATAAACGTCCGTTGTAAAAGCTGACACATTTTTTCGCTATAAAAAAAAAGAAGGAAAGCAGTATTCTTTTTCAATGAAACTTTCACTCATCATTCGGACATATCTTGCAATGATTTTGGTACAGCAGGATTGAAGTCTCAAATGTCATTTTAGGCAATATCTGACACTTTACAGGTGCACCTTTAAGCAGTTCCTTATTTTGTTATGAACATTTCCAAAACTTATTATTATTATTCATACAAATATGGCATTAGATAGAAAGGGCTCTGATCTACAAACATCTACAAAATGGTGTGCAGAACTAAATTGAGTCAAAATCAACTTAAAGCCCTTCTCTCTCTCACCTAACAACGTTATATAGAACTCACGACAGGCACCCAAGTTATGAAGACATATTAACCAAAAACATTTGCTTAATATTGTTTTAATATCATGCAATAAGTCAAGACAGATGATATAAAGAGGCACGAGACAGCAGCCACCCATGGGGGGGGGGGGGGGGGGGGGAGAGAAGGAGAGGAGAGGGGTACTAGTTTTCATGCCTGTCAGCTGGAAATGCTGCAGACAATACCTTACATAGAACACTAGAGCCTTTAAATCTCCAACACCTGGAGGCAGAATAACCTGGATTAAAATGCACAGGAACCTCTAAGCACTACATTATTAATATAATTATATCCCTTTTTATTAGTTATGGTTCCAACCTGGGCAGTTATCTTGTGCACCCGATCAGCTCTCTGGGGAGCATACTAGCCAAGGGAAACTAAATATACAGTCAAACCTGTGTATATTAGATAGTAGATGTACATGTAGATAAATGGTATTTGATTGATTTCATGATTCAGTCTTACAACTGAATTGCACATGAATTATAAAATTTAAATGTATACATTGTAAACAAAATAACAGTACAATCAGTTAAGAATTATTAGAACATTTCATGTGATTTCATAGTGATGGTGACCACCTATTGGAAACTAGAAAACTTGTAGACACTGTAGACAGGTGACCTCTATAAAAACAGGTTCTATAACATTGTTTCTCTCTGCAGGGGATCATTTTAAGAGGCCACTCTAGGTAGGTCGTTTGTTTTTAAATAATGCCTCAATGAAATTGTAAGCATACCTCATTACTTGCAGTCTAAAGATTGGCCCTCAAAATAATTGGATTGTCATTCACTCTGTGATAATTTGCCTATCATAAAACGCGTTTGTCAAACTGAATCAATCACATTCACCCTAATCCAGAACTACAGTACAATGTGTAAATAAGGAAGCTGAAATGACCAACTTCCTAATTCCTTGAAGGTATCCCTCACCTGTGACAAATTTTGTCAAATTGTATCACTTTAATTTACTATCATACAAAGCTATTAATACGAAAGTAGATGGATTTAGAAGCAACTTTCAAATTTCGTGAAGGTATCCTGTGACAAATTTGTCAAACTAAATCAGTTGAATTCGCCATCATAAACAACTACACGTCGTGTAGATGAGGAAATAAAAAAATAACAAACTACCCAATAGTGCCAGATGCTGACATTAATAGTTAATCAGCACTGTGTCTAAGAGTTGAACAAATGCAGAACATAGACAGGAAAGTACGAACTTCTTGTAAAGTATAGATGTGTGGAAGCTCATTATTAAATCTAATAAAGACATGGTAAGAAATAAATGAAGGATATGGAATAGCAGGTTTATAGATCAAAATTAAAAACAAATGCAGAAATAACAGAACATAGAGAAGGAAGTATGAACTTCTTGTAAAGTACATGGAAGTGTGGAAGTTGTTATTAAATATAATATGAAAGAAATGCTAAGAACACACTTGAAGATATGGAATAGCAGGTTCATAGACAAAAATAATTTAAAAAACAAATGAAGAAATAACAGAACATAGAGAAGGAAGTATGAACTTCTTGTAAAGTACATAGAAGTGTGGAAGTTCATTATTAAATCTAATATGAAAGAATTGGTAAGAACACATTTGAAGATAAGAAATAGCAGGTTAATAGACAAAAAAATAATTTTAAAAATGAAGAAATAACAGAACATAGAGAAGGAAGTCTGAACTTCTTGTAAAGTATATAAGTGTGGAAGTTCATTATTAAATCTATTAAAGAAATGGTAAGAAAAGGGGAGGATAAGAAAGAGCAGGTTTAAAGATACAAATTAATCATACACGCAGAAATAACAGAACATAGACAAGGAAGTCTGAACTTCTTGTAAATTATGGGAAGCGTGGAAGTTTATAATTAAATCTAATAAAGAAATGATAAGAAAAATTGTAGATAAGGAAGAGGGGCTTCATAGGGGAAGGAAGTAATAGGGTTCCTGTAAAAAAAAAAGAAAAAAAAGAAGTCCTTTAAATCTTGATGTTATCTGCGCAATGCATGTTTCCTACAGTGAAGGAAGATCATTATTCACATACATCCTTAATAACAACACTGCAGGTTCTAAACGGTTCTATTCAATTTCAAACTGAGATTAAAACAAAGGGCCCTAAGGCCATGAAAAATAAATGGTTGGATTGGCGTAACCCGCCCGACCCTAAAAATACCGCCGACCCTCAAGGTTTTTTCTGATTTTTTTTTTTCTTTCTTTTTTTTTCTTTTTCCAATTGCGATGTGTTATTTGTGTGTTATATGTGTGTTTTTGTGTATTTGTGCGAATCCTGGAAAAAAAAAAAAAAAAAAAAAAAACAAACCTACCTACCTACCCTAATGTTTGGTTGCCCGTTACTCCAATCCAACAAATTTTTTTTTGGCCTAATTGATGTATTCCTTTGAATATGTGTACAATAAGTTCTAAACTTGAATTTCAAAGATTCAATAATGAGCATGAACAAATATCCTTGAGTCACATTGCTTTGAGCATCGAGATATGAAGATGGAAATGAAGCACTTTACATGGCAGTGCCATACAAAGGACTCGGTCATGTTTAAAGAGCTATCTGTAAGTTTCGCAGCATAGAAGATAGTTTGAGCCCTTTGGTCATAATCAAGCCCTTAACCAAATATAAATACAAAAACCTCACATCATTCATGATGGCAGTTGAACCATGTCTTCTTACCCCCATGAACATGAATGTCACTCATTCTTACTTCTGATATAAGAATTCAAAATGCGCTGATCCCTCCTTTTTTTTTGTTTTTCATGATGGCAGTTGAACCATGTCTTCTTACCCCCATGAACATGAATGTCACTCATTCTTACTTCTGATATAAGAATTCAAAATGCACTATTAATCCCTCCTTTTTTTGTTTTTTTTACTGTGTTATACAAAGGACTCAGTCATGTTAAAATGAGGTGTGTTTTGCATTATTTAACATAGTCTCAGCCATGTGGTCATAACCGAACATCAACCAAATCTAAATACAACTCCTCGTAGAACCGCACATCAGTCAGCTTGGCAGTTTCAACCAGGTTTCCTACCACCATCAACATGAACATGAGTCATTGGTCTATATTGTGTGCTAGAAAAATTGATTCAAGATGTTTTTATTGCTCTTTATGCTTTTGACTAAAACATGGAAAAGAGCCGACTTATTCAGTCATGTCTATTAAAGATGCCAGCAAGCTACATGTTGAGAGCCTGGATACAAGAGTCGTAACGTCTGGAAGTCGAGGTAGAGCTGCCAACGTGGATGATGTGAGCTTTTTTACGAGAATATTCATTTAGATGTGGTTATTGTTTGGTTATAACCACACGGTTCAGACTATGTTCTATGATATGCAAAATATGAACATCCTCTGTATGACACAGTAAAAAAAAAAAAAACAGAAGGGAAGTTGCGCATTTTGAATTCTTGTGCGGTGACCAGGGCCTGAATTTAGTCTTTCCACAGATTCCTGGTAAAACCACCGTGTTTCACCTTCCTACTACCAACATCAGAATTGACGTCACGGACTCTCAGACTGTAGAAGAATATTGGGTCCCACAATAAATATCTAATAAAGACCATCTAAAAGAAAAGTTTTCTCTTTCTCAGCTGGGCTCTGTATATAAACACCACCTGTCTATAAAGGCCATTAATCTTGACCGGTCCTACTAATTAGCATGAACAAGTGTGAAGTACTGCAAACAAGCGCGAACTATATAGCGCGAATAAGCCATTGATAAAATACATATAGGTTATTTTGGGTTTTAGCGTGAAGACCTACATATCGATGGAATAAGCGGGAACAAATGTACTGCGAACAGACACGAACGGGATTTGACAAGTGCGAACGGGATTGTTCGCAGTAAATCCCGTTTGCGCTGGTTCGCAGTAATTAGTAATTGAGCGCAGCAATTACTAATTTCTGCTTACAATTGCATGCTATGCAAATGGAAATTTGTTCGCAGTAAATAGCTTCGCACTTGTTCGCAGTACTTCGCACTTGTTCGCGCTAATTAGTAGTACCCATCTTGAATCCCAGGAAGCAGGTTGCGTGTTAATGGACCTTTCTCTTGGGTTGTCTTTATAGACATGTTGCACTATAATATACTACTCAAAAAAAGTTAAGGATCACTTTTTTCTTAACTTGTATTTTTTCCAAGCTATGTGCGAGGTCTTACCTAGTTATTTCATTATTTGTTTGACTAGATGGTGTCCTCATTGGAATAAGAAAATGATGCAAGAGACATTATGCAACAACTGAACCAGATGTGATATTGATTACAGTGTGTTTGAGGTCATTCAGGAGTAAAATATGTCATTTTAAAATTATACACAAAATAAAAAGTGATCCTTAACTTTTTTTGAGTAGTGTAACATTTTCTCGCAAGGTCCTATTAAAGTACAAGGCTGTATGCTGATTAATTCCTATCTTTATCTGAATACAGTACGACACAAGTATTTGTATTACAAATCACAAAGGTTACTAAATACTGACTGGGATATCTTCCCCCTCGATCGTAGGTCTCAGCTCGCTCAACCTTTCTATAAACGATTCTCTATTTCAATTTCTAGCTCGGCTTGTAGGTTTGAACAGCTTTCTGTGAGGTCCTGAGATCGGGTTATAGCTTAATTAACAATTCCTTTCCTGGTAGGAAATACCACTTGTATTTGCACTTCATTTAAAGGTCAATTACTGATTGGGATAACTGATTTTACTTATCCCTCTATTGTAGGTCTCAGCTCGCTCCACCTTACACGACAGATCCTCTATTCCAACTTCCAGCTGGGCTTGTTGGCATTCGGAGAACTTTCTGCGAGGTCCTGAGATCAGGTTATAGCTTAAGTAATAATTCCATTCTTGAACGGAAATACCACTAGTATTTATACTTCAAATCATCTCAAACAATCTTCAATTAAAGGTCAATTACTGACTGGGATAACTTACCCCTCGATCGTAGGTCTCCGCTCGCTCCACCTTCCACGAAAGATTCTCTATTTCAGCTTCCAGCTGGGCTTGTTGGTATTCAAAGAGCCTCTTGCGAGGGCCCGGTTCCATGTAGTAGGCATAGGGGTAGGTATACTGCAAGGTGTAGCGACACTGGTTAAAACAAAAATATATATAAATAATTGAAAATTAGTTTTAAAATTCAATGGTTACAAGACATGTTTTTAAGATTTAAACTAGATGGATCTTCGACTGCACACAGTCGAAAATTATGCCTCCGTTATGACGCGATTTTTAATATCAAGCCCAAAATAACGTGCACTGAATTTTTTTTTTCTTCATATATATATTTTGAGTTAGTGACCTTGACCATAGACCCCAAACTTTGATGGCTACATTGGCTCCCAAGAAAAATTCAGGTACCAAGTTAGATTGAAATCTGACATTCAGTTCTTGAGATTGTGCCATTACAAGCCATTTTTGCATATATATTGAGTCATGTGACCTTGACCTTTGACCTCATGACCCCCCAAATCTAATCCAATCATTGCCACCCCGATGTGTATGTAACTCATTGCAAGTTTGAAATTAATCCGTCAAACTGTTCTTGAGATATCGCGAGAAGGATGCTTTTTTGCACATATATTGAGTCCTGCGACCTTGACCTTTCACCTCATGAACCCCAAAATCAAATCAGATCATTGTCACCCCAATATGTACACTCAAACCAAGTTTGAAATTGATCCATCAACCGGTTCTAGAGATATCGCGAGAACAAGGCATTTTTGCACATATATTGAGTCCTGTGACCTTGACCTTTGACCTCATGAAACCCAAAATCTAATCAGATCATTGTCTTCCCAATATATACACTCATACCAAGTTTGAATTTGATCTGTCAACCGGTTCTAGAGATATCGCGAGAACGAGGCATTTTTGAACATATATTGAGTCCTGTGACCTTGACCTTTGACCTCATGAACCCCAAAATCTAATCAGATCATTGTCACCCCAATATGTACACTCATACCAAGTTTGAAATTGATCCGTCAACTGGTTCTTGAGATATCGCGAGAACGAAAACGGGACGTACGTACGGACGGACGGACGGACGGACAACCCGAAAACATAATGCCTCCGGCCACTTCGTTGGCGGAGGCATAAAAAACAAACTTTGAGACCAGTATCATTTGTTTTGACTGGCCACTGGAGGCTGCAACGTTTTCCAACTGTATCATATGAAACGTCATCTGTGCGTGCACTAACATAGGAGGGGTGCATAACTGCCGAGTCTGCTGCTATGTCAGTGGTTACATAACCTGTCTTTGTTGAATAATTACCTTGGCTAGTGGAAATGCTGCATCTAGGAGGTACTGCCAGTCAATGCATGCCAATGCCCCTGTCTTACCCATTGGATCTGCTTGTTCATCAAGACATACACTGTCTACTACCAAATAGATAACAGTAACAAAGATAAGGCATGGATAACAACCCAAGACCATGTTAAGCATTTACCTTGTCTAGTAGAGCAGCTGCATCGAGCAGATACTGCCAGTCTCTCACATGGTCTCCACCACTACCCCTTTCATCTACTCCTTCATAACGACATACTTTGTCCACTAACAATGGTGGTACAAAAGACAACCATTCATTGAGCAATCTATATCAGCTAGATATTGCGCAATATGAATACTCAATACAGTCAAACCTGTGTACAATGATCACCTAGGGGAATCAAGAAAAGTGGCCACTGTAGAAGATGACCACTATAGACAGGTCCTGTAACATTGGTTTTCTCTGCAGTGGATCACTTTTGGTGGCCACTATCCGTCGTCGTCCTGACGACGGATACTCAACCTATTAGAAACGTCGAGCCCCTCCTACCATCCACCCTCTCCTCGCAATACCAACAGTCCTTTCCAGGACTATCCCAACAGTCCTTTCTAGGACTACCAACAGTCCTTTTTATGACTCTCCTAGAAAGAATACCAACAGTCCTTTTCAGGACTATCCCAACAGTCCTTTCTAGGACTACCAACAGTCCTTTCTAGGACTACCAACAGTCCTTTCTAGGACTACACCAACAACAGTCCTTTCTAGGACTACCAACAGTCCTTTTTAGGACTCTCCTAGAAATAATACCAACAGTCCTTTTTCAGGACTACACCAACAACAGTCCTTTTAGGACTACACCAACAACAGTCCTTTCTAGGACTACCATAGTCCTTGTCAGGACTCTCCATAGTCCTTTTCAGGACTCACCAATCCTCCCCTCTCACATGGTGCAACCGCAAACCACGAGTATTAGTATTGTTATCATCATTGAATGATTACCTTGGCTAGTAGAGTGGCTGCATCGAGGAGGTACTGCCAGTCGATCCACGTCCCCATCGTCTTCATGACTCTCTCCTGGATCCGCTCATTGATCTTCTTCAGTGTCTGCGCTTCCAGACACAGACTCTTGGAATGGTTTTCCCACTGTAAGAAGTAACACAAAGTAAGATCATCAACACCATGCTATTTAAAGATAAGAACATTAACTGGTCTTTTTTAGCCAGGTGGCCTTTATATACAGGTACATGTAGTTGCTGGATCGGGTGGACTTCCTTAGCATCAGGCTCAAATACAAGCTCTTGGAATGGTTGTCCCACTAATCATCAAAACAATGAAAGAATATTTTTTTAATTATGGAAATTATTACAGACATGACAGATTCATATTTTGATTTTTTTTTGGGCCCGATGACCTGGAGATAAGCTATTTAAGCCCATTCCCTTCATGATTCTGAATTCCTCATAGACAAATGTATATAACCTACCAATTTCCTAGGCAAAGGGTTAACCTCCAATTTGCGTTGTTGTTTATGTGTTTATTTAACATATATGTCATCTAGTACCGAAGGATGATTAACAATAGAGAATCACTAATTGTCTTAAGGAAAAAAGTGAAGGAAAAAAAAAACAACCCCCAAACAGTCAGTGTTGTTTATTGACAAAAACAACAACAAAACAGTCAGTGTGTCTGTGTGTGCAGACCTGTATATGTGTGTGTGCATGTGTCTGTGTCTTTGTGTTATCTGTATGCATGTCTATACATGTGTCTGTTAATGGCGAGTGTCGGGTTTCAGGGATTCTGGCTAGCAACCAAACAATGAGGACTGACATCTTGGGATACTGCCAACATGGGAGAGAAAGTGCAGGTGTTGAAATCTGTTCAAAGTAGTTTCAAGTATAATTGAGAGCATTTGGTTTCGTTGTTCTGAATTATGCATTTTTTTAATGCATTATACATGTAAGTCTTCACAATTTCTTCAATTAATCTACTATTCACCCATGTTAAAGTTCATTTGGGAAATTACAGGAAAGATTTGGGACATCCTAACAACGAAAAAACACTAAGCCACTTTCACTAGTTTCAAACCCTGGAGCCTGTGTAAAAAGTAGCAAGTCTCGATCTAAATTTAGAATCGTCACAAGGATTAGGGGAGGAAGCTTGATACATAGCTGTATCATTGTTTCTATCGTGGCACTTTAATCGAAAGTCCGGGTCCCCAAAATAGCTCTCCTCAAAACCGTGGAGTCGTGGACATCTGCATCCAATTCCAGGCAAGACAAATTGTCTGATCCTTCGGACTCTTATCAGTGATTCTGATCATGTTCGGGCCAACGGTTATCTCAAGGCGCAGTCACACTACAAAGAACACGTCAAGTAATTATCCTTCTCAAACACTTTGCATAAGTTGTTCATCCATTCAGACTGCTGCCAAACTACATACTTTATGTACTTGTCATTTTGGTTCATCTAATTTACTCGTATTTTGAATTTTGCATCAAAAGCAGTTAGCATGTATAAAAGAACCTGTCTAGTATAGGGTCCACCATATCTGTCTCCGATGGGTGAACTTTCTCTGTAGACAGGTTTGGCTGCACGAGTTTGAGACAGTGTGACCAAGACTGGTGTCACAAATACAGAACGGTTCTCACAATCCAGACTATTATCACCGCATCCCAAATGGAGGCTCAGAACCTCAGAACCTGTCTATAGAGACCACCGTTTCTGTCTCCGTTGGGTGAACTTTCTCTCTAGGCAGGTTCAACTGTACGAGTTTGGGACCACGACTGATGTAACAACTACAGATCAGTAAAATGGTAACAGTTTGGGATAATTTGCATTTGATCTAGCCAAATTATGAGATATTAAAACATAACAAACTTTGGTTTATAATACTTTATTCCTCACTTTACTAGTACTAGTTTGGGCAAGTGTGACCACGACTGGTGTCACAACTACAGAACGGTTCTCACAATCCCGACTATTATCACCGCATCCCAAATATAGCATCCCTCCGAGGCTTAGCAAACTTGACACCCTTTTGATGTTTTTGAGATCACATGATAAGCAGGCACCTGGTCCGTCTCTTAGGATCCCAGTCCCTAAGAAACACTCTCTTAAATTAAATGTCAAGGGCCGGTGATGATTGCTTTTGGTTTTCATAAACCGACCACATTTGTTCAACAACTGAAAAGACAAATACTTAAATACAGATCAATGACAACAAAAGGATCCGTATCAAATGACAATTGTACAGTACAGCAAAAAAAGAAAACTTTGAGCAGAAAATACAGGAAACAACAATTTGCTTTGAACTGTCAGCATGGACTAAACCGACAGAAAAAGAATAAGTAAACACAAACAAGACCTTGACAGATATCAATTACTAATCCATTGCATATGGGAGGCATTGTGATCCTTGTGGAGCATGCACAGTTCAACAGGTATAAGAACATCAAAGGGAGATATATTGACAAAATGGTCTCGATATTATCGCACATCATTCGGAAGAATCTTACAATGACATTGTTAATGACTGAGGTCTAAAATATCACCTTTGGGATAATCTGATGAAGAATAATGGATTGCTTTCAAACTATATGATGCCTATCAGTGGATGGGGAGATAAAGCGAGCCAAAATTTGGAACAATGCCTCCGATTTCAGTCTGAAAGATTTTTAGAAGGATAGGGAAATGCCTGCACTCTACCAAAGACGCTTAATGGAAAGACCGACCACTGGACAATTTTCTTGTACAAAGTGAATGGGCAGCGCGCGATGTACAAAATTAATGCGCACTTTCAAGTCCTGACGTCACAATGCAAATTGCACAGGGGGTTCCCCTCATACTTATTGTTGCAGTTGTTGTTGTTGTTGCTGGCTGTGCATGTGAATGACTCGGCCGTCGCTGAGCTATTTTTAGCCTAGCAACAGCTGACTAAGCGCACCGATTTTATAATGCGCACACATACGCAGTTATCATTGGTCAATTATTCCACAAAGCAGTATCATGTTGGAAAGAACAAAGTCGATTGGTTTGTCGGTGCGTATATTCCAGACAGTGTGCGTGATAATATGCAAATATCCAAATATGCCATTGCCTGTTTATTGTGCACGTTCGAGATCTGTGAATTTAACAATTCTTTATTTCAAAAATGTGAGTGAAAATCTCTAAAAGCTCATCGACAATAATTTGTAAATATTTTTACATATACAAAGACAATATTGAATTAGAAAAACAATGTGTCCCCCAGGTGTACTCAACTTGGAGATAAGCTGATGTTCAATCGTCATACTAGCCTGAATTTGCCGAGTTTAAGTCAGTACGTTCTGATCCTTACTTTTGTTTAAATTAATACTAACAAAGGGAACATTTGTTCCAAAAAAGCTCATCGACAATAATTTTTAAATGTTTTTTAATTAATTAAAATAAACAAGATTCAGTACTGTACCCAAACCTCTGGGTGTACCCAACTTTCTCTTTAGCTCGATTTGAATCTTCATTCTGTTTGAAGGGACATCGCTGCGCGACCGCCAGTGATCTGTCTTGTAATTCTACAGTCTTTGACTCTACTCAACCATGGTGGTCTTCAAACAATATCTTTTAGTGAAGAAAATCTAGAAATCAAGAATGTTTCAACAACAACAAAATATTAATAAGACCATAAAAATACTTATTGTAAACCACATTATCACTTAATTTTTTAATTCAGACTGGTTATTGGAAATAAATACCATCATAACGAATAATTTGTACTTCAGTGGTTGGATAGTTTAGCAATCCAGAGGTCATGGGATTAAATCCCAGTATATGATGACACACGCAGTGCCCTGGGGTACAGTTTTACCCCAGTATCCCGCATTGTGTAGCGCCATCTTGTGTATACCCAAAGTACAGCTATTGCGTTGTGCATGCAGTGCAGCGCGCGCTTGTATGCACGCGCGCTATCGCTATACCCAGGGTACAGCCCTAAAAAAAAAAATAATAATTAAACAAAATGGCGGATTTTCGTTTGGTACCCCAGGGTACCATTTATGTCATCATATACGCAAAATGTCAAATATAAAAATAACATGATTTCCACACAAGATACTGATAATCTCTGATAAAAAAGGTATGGTATGTCACTTTTATTACCATGCTATATTCATTTTCAGGAAGGCCCTTGTACAATCAAAGTGCCTGCTAAATATCTTGAGGGAGTAATAAATCCCCGACAATTCCTTCCTGCCCTTAGAAGTGTGGTTTTTGCTCCATTACCTGAATACATGCATATGTATGCTTTTACACAGGGCTTGAAGAATGCACTAACCCGCTACATTTTGCTATATTTCCTACATTATATGCACAGCTTTTAGACAGGGCTTGAAGAATGCACTAACCTGCTACATTTTGCTATATTTCCTACATTATATGCACAGCCTTTACACAGGGCTTGAAGAATGCACTAACCCGCAACATTTTGCTATATTTCCTACATTATATGCACAGCCTATACACAGGGCTTGAAGAATGAACTAACCTGCTACATTTTGCTATATTTCCTACATTATATGCACAGCTTTTACACAGGGCTTGAAGAATGCACTAACCCGCTACATTTTGCTATATTTCCTACATTATATGCACAGCTTTTACACAGGGCTTGAAGAATGCACTAACCCGCTACATTTTGCTATATTTCCTACATTATATGCACAGCTTTTACACAGGGCTTGAAGAATGCGCTAACCTGCTACATTTAGCTATATTTCCTACATTATATGCACAGCCTTTACACAGGGCTTGAAAAGTCCTGTGGCATGCTGGGCACGTAGTTCCTTAGCATTGTGTGCGCCCACAAGGTTGCCTGTGGCTGGAATGCTCCCCAGGGAGTGGAAAACGTGCACATTGTGTGCTGGATTGATTGCAGAATGTATCTGATGACCGGGGTAATAATATAATTGTAAAGCGCTTAGAGATGATTATCAATCATGTTAGGCGCTATATAAATCAAGGATATTATTATTAATTATTATTATATCCCTCATAAGATCGTTTACCATTGCATTTGACAAATGATAGTTTTGGACAACACGTGCAGTCCCCGCGCAATCACGTGACCGGGCTTGTTAGCAAAAAACTAACACTAAAAGTTTGTTACGCGCTCGTCCCATAGATCATGTGTTTTAGCAAAATGCACACGCGACCAAATTTGTGCAGTACTCTATGGCGCACACGTTCTAGTCACGTGATTGATCTTGTTAATAAAAAACTAACACCCTTTGAAGAAGAACGCCAAGACAGCCAATAAGCACATCCGTGGGAGCGCTAGCACGCATTCATCGCGTATGTGCGCAACTGTCAGCGCGTTGGTGCGCACTCAGTTTTGCGTTTTTGTGATTGTATGCGCAAAATAACAATGACTTTAAGCGTATTAGATGCTCCATGGATACTGGCTTCATCAATGTCGATTGATTTTTAGATCAAAATTAACAAGCAATTTTATGAAATATTAAAGAGATTTTCACTTATTTTGCTATAAGATGAACACAATCCGTGATATTGATGAGTGATATAAAACAACTAACGAATGTGCTTGATTGTGATAGGCAATCTATTACCTCGGCGGGCTCAAAATGACTAGTACCCTCAGCTACGCTTCGGGTAATAATCATTTTGAGCCCACCTCGGTAATAGATTTGACTATCACAAGAAGCCCATTCGTTAGTTGTATATTATCATGCAACCATGGATTAAATCTACTGCTTTTGTAGAACCAACCAGCTTGGGAGCTTTCCAGCCAGGCAACCTCGTAATGACACAATTCATATGTCTGTACTCACTCTTTGAAACAGACTTCTTGACTATGTTTGTGTTCTCTTTTATTATCTTCTTCATTTGTAGAATACACTCCCTTGGGAGCATTCAAGCCATCTAGCCAATACACATGTACACATGTATATGTCCACTCACTCTTTCAAAGTAGATGAGGTACTTCTTGAGGGCTTCCCTGGCCTTCACATTGGCAGACTCATTGGCTATGTTTGGTTTCTATTTGTTACTTCTGCATTATTTTACAAACTCCATTGTGTGCAATCCAGTAGGGCTGAACACATATTATAAATTGCTCCCTTAAGAGTATTCCAGCCAGGCTGGACACATATATAATACTCACTCTTTCAAAGTAGAAGAGGTACTTCTTGAGCGCTTCCCTGGCCTTCACATTGGCAGACTCGTTGGCTATGTTTGGGTTCTCCTTGTACCTACTGCATTCGTAGAACTCACTCCCGTGTGACTTCCAGTCTGGGTGCAGGGAATTAAAGAGTGAAAAGGGAAGGGATCAGGATTAAAAGTTGTTATCAGACAAAGAATGAATGAATCAATCAATCATACTTTCCAGAATGTATTGATCGATCTCAATCAATCAAATAATGATACAATAAATACATTGATTGAATAATCATTCAACTAAACAGTCAATTATTTGATGTTAGGACTTTTTTTATGGTTGGGGCCAACATACAGCGAATTGTGAAGAAACACCAATCAAAGACAAAGTAATACCATACAAATTGCATTTCAACAGCAAAGGTAACACATAGCCACACTCATTTTTCAAAATTACTGATTCATTGTTTTCTTTGTCTGACATCCAAGTGCCTATAGTCTTTAGTCTGTAACCACTACAGAGAACACCCACACATATTTGCAGGTCTGGGGCTAAGATAAAATTCTCAATTGCCCATGGGAATCTGGTAAGCCACACATAGATGCAAGGTCTACAGAAACACATTTGCATGTAGACAAAGGATTATAGGAATGAGAAAACGTGCTACCTACATGAACTATCATTTCAAAAGATTATCTCAGAAAATCACATGACAACAAAGCAGATATCAATTAAAGAGAAACATATATAATTATGAAGGGACTGCCCAAAATAACAAAAGGAAATTATTGCGCCATGGTCAAAGAGACACTGTGGGTTCAAGATTTCAATCTTACCTAGTAATACAACATCCTTTGGTCTCCCTCACCCATACTTTTGAATTTTATCTCCCAACTTTTTAATATTTTGTAGACAGGAAGGGTTTGGTAATGATCTGATTTTCTGTTAAGATTACATTTTACACCATGTCATAGTTATCAAAGTTGATTATCCAAGTTTTCAATTGACCTATTTTTAAACTAGATGTTTTCCGTTACACACACTTTGCAAAGAAATGGTAACGCCATGTTTCTTTTCATACATTGTGGCTTTACAACACATGGCATATATATTTTCACGGTAGTTGACCTTTGTGGAAGAAAAGTGGCAACATAGTTATGTTATATATAATGCATTGTGGAATTTACCTACCTGTATTGGGCACCTGTCTTCAATGGCCATTTTTTTGGTCTCAATTGAGGTGGTCAATATAGGCAGTTATGATTGCACTTGTTTATCTTCATTCTATATTCAAATACATTCAAACGTGTCTACAGAGGCCTTACCAGGAAAGCACCAAAAGTGGCATTATTTTACCACAAGGTTTTCACAAACAGGGTTCAATAGACCGCTTCGGTAATGTATGCAAATACTATGCGTATGACGTCAGACTCCCCGTCGTCAAGCTTAACAATAGTAACTAAGTCCGGCAAGCTAGCTTGCCGGACATGGTTACTTTTTTTAAGCTGGCCGACGAGGAGTCTGACGTCATACGAATATTATTTGCATACATTACAGAAGTGGTCTATTACATGTAAAATGCTCTCTAAGGGAATGAGAAAAATAGTTTTATTTTATTTTATAGGAAGTTGATCTTTATAGACAGGTGCTTGCTAAACCAGGTTAGACAGTATGACAGTACTTACCACCAAGGCACATCCAACAAAAGTCATGTTTACATCTGGAGCATTGCTGTTGATAGTGAGGAGAAAAATAACATTAAAAAAATTTTATTTTTGCAAAATGACACGTGAATGATTGATTGATATTAATATTTGGAAATTTGATTACATTGCTTTAAAAAGATGATATAATTTGTTTCCATTCCCCCCCCCCCCCCCCCCCCAGTTACAATAACGACTTACGGGAGGGCCCATAAGGGATCTTATGAACATACTGTAAACCAGGGTGACATTGGTCAAAAGTTTGTTTGAATTTTACTTTTTCCTGAAACTCATTTTCTAGAAATCATTTGAATGTTCTTGGACATAGAAATATGTAATTACAATACGCCACAAAGGTCTCAGAAGTCTTAGTAGGTTAAAAAGAAAATATAAAACTAAATTTTGTCCAAAGTCACCCAGGACTATGGATCTTGCTCCAACAAATGTTTGCTGCTGTGGCAAGAAAAAAAGTTGTAGCTTAAATTTTAATGATGGTCAAATTGTAGCTATTTATTTTTAGCCCATTCAGGACTAACTAATTTTGCTACAATGTTGCATTCTCTATAGACTCCAGCCAGAGTATTTGCTGGACCAGTCCTGAACAGGCTTAAATGACAAAATGACAACTCAAAATCAACTTTTCTGGCTTTGCATTGCCACTGATGTAATGATTAGAACACTGTCTGGAGGAATAGATCCCAACTTTGATCTGACCATTGAGTACATAAACATACAACTGTCTACAAGATTGAAACCGTCTACAAGATTGAAACTGTCTATAAGATTAAATTATGACAACAAGATTAATTTATATCCTGGCTATCCTTTGTCCATATTTTGTGTACATGTATATTACAGCACATGCATTTTTCACTATTTTATACTGGCCGACTGCCCAATACCCTTGACTGCTTCCCGTCACCAGCTAGAATTCCCAGTTTAATTGTCAGAGGGAAGTCATTCTGGAACAAATATCCTTTTGTAAGTGGAAGCATATGTTGGGTGACATGTCCTTTACCACTCTGGCTGTACTGTGGTATTGAAACACGCTCACTACAGGAACCTAATGGACCATGTATTAACTCTACGGGAAATGCAATATCTCACAGGAAAGGGGTTAAGCTAAATGACTGTTCTTTTCCAAGAAGAATTATATTTCTAAATTGCTGAGAGTAGATGACAAAGCTGTTATGACCGTAAAATGCATGCAAATGGGAATTACAAAAACACATCAATCATTAAACATAGCCCTTTGGCATTTCAAATATGTAGGGCATATATCAGATTTATAGACCATTTTAAAAACATTTTAAAATGTCATTAGCTGGGTTTGATATATTATACGAGCTATCCTAGTGACCAGCTGGGTTAGTCTTTTACTGGTAACTCTTGCTCATCTGTCAAAACAAATTAAAATACACACATGATATATACACGTTTGGAATTTTAAACAATTTAGGATTAAAGGGATAGTTGAGTTTTGGTAGAGAGGGTGCTAGACTACTTTTTTTTTTGTGAGGTAATGAAAAACTGAGTGTAAAATTTGAAAGAGCATAATATTTAAATAATAAAATCATCTTTGTTTGATCAAAATCGGTTCAGAGACGGCTGAAATATCCATAAATATAACAATTTGTAATAAAGCTGGGGCCCCAGGTTTATTTTGAACCAGCCGTTAAAAATTCAAAAAAAGGCTTCCTCTTTTCAAAAAGTTACAAAATAGGTATTTAAATAGTTGTTGGTTATTTCTCTACCTAATCACTATTTCAACAAAACATCACATGCACAATATTTTATTCAAAATGGTTGAAACCGATGAGTGTTTAGAGAGCGTCCTCTTACGTTTTAACGGCTCTTTTTGAATGATAACATGATCTTTACTACGTCATTTGTAATGTTGTGTTCCTTTCTAGTTGTAACTATTAGTTTGTAATGTAATGATGCAGGTTTTGGTTACTAAAATTCAGTTTCACCAAAACTGTACTCTCCTTACCAGAACTCAACTATCCCTTTAACGTTTGATAAATAGACTAGTTTTGTAAATTTGTAACATTCATAAATGTTATATCTTGAAAATCCCAAAAGGATCGTTTTGTTCAGGTTTGGATCTTAATTCTAGTTCTTTTGCTAATAACAGTTGAAATGCACTTTGAATATATCTATTAGCTGCTAGTCTGACCAGCAAGCTAAGGCAAGCTTTGGTAGTCTACATTAATGACCTTTTGTTTTACAAGATTGTTAAAAATACCATGCTACCTACTGGAACGTTGCGTGCCACATATCAAATCTGGGAACGGCACAATTCAATATGCAGCAATGGATTAATTAACAGATATGATCCAAAATGCTTCCAAGGGAGTGGAGAGAGTGCGCGGTAAGTGCTGGATTGATTGTGGTGTTTATCCAATGATCGGGGTTTAATTTATAATACTGTACAAGGTGCAGGGCTCTCTGGGGGAACAGTGTAAAAGCACTGAAGAGGCTAACCTAGACTTTGATCCAAAGTGTACTCAAGCCTTCAAAGTGAACTTAAGATTATTGAAGATTGTATCGAAGAAATCAACAACTGGATGATTATTAATAGATTAAAGTTAAATGAAAACAAAACGGAAGTGCTCTTGATCTTGTCTCCCAAACTTAGCCACTATCTTTCACAAGAGGTTAAAGTCTCTGTCTGTAGCACTCAAATTGCGGCTTCAACTACAATCAGAAGCCTAGGGGTTGTGTTTGATTCCTCGTTGTCCATGTCTGACCAAGTTACAGCACTATGTAAATCTGTCAATTTTTATTTATATAATATTTCAATAATAAGAAAAATGTTAACACAAGAAGCATGTAGTCATGCTATGCGCTCTCTTGTGCTCAGTCGTTTGGATTATGGAAATGCTCTCTTGGTTAATGCTCCGTGTTTTGAACTAGAGAGACTTCAGCGCTTACAAAATCGTGCTGCTCGCATTGTTTTAAGGGCCAAAAGACAAGATAGGGCAACTCCATTATTGTACAGTCTGCATTGGTTACCAGTCCAAAAGAGAATTATGTATAAGATTGCACTATTTGTATATAAATGTACACATAATCTTGCTCCTGGTTATTTGTGTACTTTATTAGATGTTCCTAGACAAGCTAACTATAATTTACGTTCTAGAGTAGATATTTCAATGTTAATGGTTCCACGAACAAATTCAAAGGGTGGAGAGCGTAGTTTTTATTTTGCTGGCCCTACATTTTGGAACAGCTTGCCAGTAGATTTAAGATTGTCCCCAACATTAGATATTTTTAAAAGAAATTTGAAGACGTACTTATTTTTGTTGTAGGTTATTGGAGAGGTTGTAAAGCGCATTGATCAGTTTTTAATTGGAAATGCGCTATATAAATATCACTTATTAATATTAATTATTAATGAACAAACCACATTTTCATCGGTCACTAATATTAATTCTCTTGTAAATTTAACATCAGGTTAGGTACTCCTTCTGATCATCATTTTGTAAGAAGTATTTTTACGAGGGAATATGGTACAATTCATGGTCCGAATCCCGAATACCGAGAGGACTAAAGCAACTTACCATATGATTGCAGCCTCCATTTTTTTCTATACATATGTTGCACTTTGGACACTGAAAAGATACGATGAAGAAAAAAAAAATCAATGAACAGTTTTCACATTAAAACAAAATAACGATATTCACACCAAATCAATGATTCCTTGAAAGGTTTTTATTGTATATAATGGACTGGAAACACACCCACTTTCACTGTAAATAACTTTTCACCATCGGCCTATGACGTCACATCACCAGCAGTCATCCCAGTTTAGCTTCCCCAGTGAGCTGCTATAGGGATTATCTCTTAAAGGTTCAAGGTGACATGTTGGCAATTATTTTATGCTTTCATTTATCATTCAGTCAAAGAAATGTTTGTCTAATAAATAACTCACATGTATTTATATTAATTAATGTGATTGTAAACAACTGTACAAAAAATACACATAAATATCAAACGACCATGAAAAACAGGAAATGAGAGGTATCTATTCATACATCAAGGTCAGATGACTTGACTGTTGGCAATCGTTAAAGTAGCTGTTCATTCATTTTAGATTTAGATTCAGCTTATATCACTGAAATTGGCATTTTCAAAACGTCTTCATGCACATTAAGGACTTAACTTATTATCAATTAATTAGGGGTAATACATTAGCCCATTATCGCATTCAATAAGCCCGCTGAAACCAGCTGAAATGTTATGACGTTAAGTCTTGAGAACGAGGTATCATTTAGCAGGTGATGTCCAATAGATAACATACAAACTTTATAAACTGGCTGTAGACCAGGGCCAATACAAGACCATACATAACAATTAATAGTTCCAATTAAAGTCTGCTTTAGACCATAGGGCTAAGTATGAAACAAGAGATCCTTTTAGTTACCAACAAGGGTTACATTAGTAGGTAATAAATGCTTACCCAAATAGTTAGCGACTAAAGGGCCGGTCATACTTGCAGTAATGGACGTAGTGATCCATAGGGTAATTTAATGTGGGTCAAATAAACTAGGTTAAACTAGGTTAAACTACGTGGAACTACGTTGAACTACGTTAAAGGTAGTTCAGATTCGTCAAATCAGATGCGCGGCGCCATCTTGCGTACGCGTTGCGAACGGTGCGTGATGCACGTTAGCTCAGTGCATGCGGTGCGCGCAAACTAGCCTAGTTCAAAATGGCGACCCGCTGTATAGCATCCCCACGCTTGATGCCCTTTAAGGTACGGTGGTTGGCCACGGAAGGGTACGGATAAGTACGTTTAAGTACATTCAACTACGCTAGACTACGCTAATGTGGGTACAGCTTGCTCACGGACAGGTACGGAGTGGTACGTCTGACTACGCTTGAGTACGAGAGACTGCGGTAGCCACTACGCTGGACTACGCTAAAGAACGTCAAACTACGGTAAATAGCAACCCCGCACGGAGTATAACAGCCAACCGGCGGTGTGGTACGGCCATTGCGCTTGTTTTTCAAACATAGCAGGTCTGTGAAATTTGTCTTATTTTTAAAAATTAAACATGTCTGGATCAAGACTGTCGATACTGGTGTTGTGCACGGTAGAGTACGTTAGAGTACGTTAGACTACGCTAGACTTCGTTAGACTACGTTAAACTTCGGTTTAGTAAATATTACTACGGATGCCTTTAACGTACCGCTCTTTTGAACATGTTCAAAAATTAAATCGAAGATCATGGCTCCCCCGAGTTAATACCAAGTTAGCATCACAGACAACTACGGTACAATACGGATGGTAGTACGTTCAACTACCTTCAACTTCGTTCAACTACGATCAACAACATTAGCCACCACTACGTTCAACTACGTCCACTACCGCAAGTATGACCAGCCCTTTAGACAACAGTGCGTTGCTTACTGAACCCTATCATCCAAAATAGACTTAAGTTGATATTGAGCTAGTGGGGTTTTATGCATACATAGGCACCTGCTGAATCAACTAAGCAACGCGTCTGTATAAAGTTTAGGCACGTCCCCTGACCTGACCATAATTTCAAACTAACATTGCATGATTTATTTGTAGTTAGATATAAGGCATTGGTATGTTTAACCCTAATCCCACTGGGGGGGGGGGGGGGGGGGGCCTTTTTGGCCCCCCCCCTGTCGTTTTTTTCGACGTGCATCTAGACCGTTTGGAATTTCACGTTCAAACTTCATGACTATTTTCTCTCAAGTCTCCCGCATGTTTTGATATATAATTCACCCCGGTCGGACCTGTAGAACTGATTTTAGAGGTTGATAATTGCTCGTCCGTCACAAAAAAATGTAATTTTTGTACAGGTTTCTATGTAATTCCTATACCGATGCCATGCAAACTCCAAATCTGTTATAATTGTTACTTTGAATTATAATTTGTATTATTTCTTTGTTATTAGTTGAATTCATACACTTCAGAGATAAATTCTTCTTAAAAAAAAAAAAAAAAAAAAAACAATAAAATACATAAGAATGAAAACAATGTGGATAAATCCGGGAATACTTATTTGCATATTTATGCAAATTAGTGATATATTTTATCACCATAAAAAAAAAGGATATGATGAATCACATCATTTGAAAGTATTTTTACAGAAAACCTGAAGAAATCCTGTAATTTCTTTTGATTTTAGATGAAAATCCCAATTTTTTCCCAAATTCGTCAAAAATTTGCATATTAAAAATGTTAATTAATTATTTTAAAAAAAAATAATGGTCCAATTTTTTTTTCTTTTTCATATTCTTATTCTACTTGACTTGTTTTACGTGTGTGCCAATTTTCAAGTCGATCGGTCCATTCGTTGCCGAGATTTGAGGGGGGGGCCAAAACAGCCTCCCCCCCAGTGGACTCAAGTGACCAAAATAACCCAGTGGGATTAGGGTTAAAGCGGACCAAAACGCATAACACAAAGCAATCTGTGTAATAAGACCTATATTCACACATTTCGAATATCCCTGAATCACCCGAAACATGAATTCGGTTGAGGAATGGGCATAGTTTATATTTTGCTATCACGGGCTCTTTATGGATGCTCTGAGCGGCGCCATGATTTTTGTTTTCCGCCCAAACGTGACGTTGTCATGGACTGACGCTTATTGGTCTAGCCAAAGGCGATTTAACTATTAGTTTGATAACTTATTTTTATGAAAAATCGGAGCGAACAAAAAAAACATTGCACTGCTGATAGCTTATTTTTTTAAATCTAATTATTTAGTATATCTTTTATTTGTTTCTACTCTGATTATATGTGAAGTATGATAGTATATTATTTTCTAGTCAGAACGAGGGTGTTCATACGACATTCGAATTGTATGATATCAACGAGCGCGTACGCGTTCGCAATCCTCCAAAACTGTAATATGTTTGCTACTTTTAATTCAATAGTTGTACTTCGAAATATCATGATATATATCGATAATACTGTTACAAGAAGTCATGCATTTATTTCCACCCTAGCGAAGCATAATCTAGACTACGATCATTTATTATTCTGATATGAATCACTGTATAAGCAACTAAATTGGCCTTAGACCGAGAACAATGCAATCTTGATACTACAGCTCAATTGTTTAGGTGAAATAGTGGGGTAAATTCATTTCTTAAAGCGGTCACCTGGTAACCATAGAAATACGTGCCTACACATTTCATTCACTCTGCAAGCCTTTGTTTTGTACAGCAAAGAGGTATAACACCCCTTCCCAAATCAAAGAAAAGGAATGTTTGGTACGCATCGGTAGCTGGAGGCGTGTTAGAGAAAATCGAACGTGCTCGCCGCAAGTACTTATACAACAGTGTGCACGTCTCTGCTTACGCCAACACAATTGTTACCATGGCAGCCTCTGACAATTCCGTCAAAAAGCTATAGGTATACTGGCTAAGTAACCATATTTAGTCATATTTCCACACTGCCCCCTCTGAAATGGTCGTTGGTTAATATATTTTCTTTATACATATATACTTTTTTATTTGACCTGTGATTCTACAAAGACAAAATTGTCTCTTCTTTTAACATGATCATGAATGTAATTTTGGTGCTTAGGTCCAAGAAAACGTCATATCTTTGCTGGGGACTGCACAGAAAATGTAAACATGGCCACTTCCATGTTCGTACGGGACGCCGCAAAAACAAAATTGTTCTGTCTCTTTGAGTGATTGGTGTGGGCTAATCGGTGGGCCATTTCTTATGATTTATATATCAAATTAAACTTCTCGGTGTTGCGAACGAAGTAGTACATATGAAATGCTATCATTTTGGTTTCCTTTAAGTATTCCTATCAATGTCAGGAACACTTAAAATGAATTATTTTGACCCTTTTTGGCAAATGTCTGTCTTGTTTGACATTTGACCTTTGACCTTCTATTATTGTGCCATTCAGGAGTGTTTTTTAACTTGTGTGCTTTTTACAGCAGTATTTTCTTGTTTGGGACAAATTATATTTCAAAATATGGTTTCTAAGCCAACCTCTTCCAATAAAAATTACTTTCCGTCAAGATAAGTTTGTAAAATTCTAAGTCTATATTTCATATCAAATGTACTGTAGGAAGTTACGACTTACGAGTATTAAAGTTAAATGTGTAATATACATAGTATATGACACATGCATAAAGGTATGATTATGGGCCCAGAAAGCTAATATATAACTAACGAATGGGCTTCTCGTGATAGTCAATCTATTACCGAGGTGGGCTCGAATTGACTATTACCCAAAGCCATAGGCATCGATTTCTTCTCGCCATTGGGGGGGGGGGGGGGGGGGGAATGACATGTGCGCCATAGAGTACTGCACAAATTTGTTGGTGTGTGCATTAGGCTACAACACATGATCTATGGGACGAGCACGTAACACACTTTTAGTATTAGTTTTTTACTAACAATCCCCGGCAGGCGATTGCGTGCTGTCCAAAACTATTGTATGTCAAATTTAATGGTAAAACGGTCATATGAGGGATATAATAACCATTGACACCACTGTCCTTACATCTTTGGTGTGAGCACTGATGTAGTTGGCCGTCTCCGAGTCATCAGCGCATTTCGTCAGCCACATCTTGATCGTCTCGCACCCGGCAGGAGCATGATAGCATTCACTACACTTAAAGCTGTCAAAACAAATTTACAAAGAGAAAGACAAAATTATGATGAATAGTGGAAAATACAATATAAGTATCGGAATAATATCGCTAATGATATTCGTTTGTCTCGCAATGTATGGTCAAACTAGGAATCTAAATTTAGATTCCTAGTTTGACCATACATTGCGAGACAAACGAATATCATTAGCGATATTAAAAAATTTAGATTCCTAGTTTGACCATACATTGCGAGACAAACGAATATCATTAGCGATATTATTCCGATACTATATCCGCAATGGATTATATATTTACTATTACAATATAAGTACTTGTAAATAAATCTACTCAGGGAATGACTAATACAAACTGTATATGGCTTGAAATCAGCACTGGCCTGTTTGAAACGAGCTACATATTTTGTGCTTGCCTGAATGAGTAACAAATTGAATCAAACCTGTTTATGTTTTTCTTAGTTTAGGGCCAACTGATTCTTGTTTCGCACTACCAAAATCTGAAGGGTCTTGAGTGAACCTGACTGATATGGCTATAAGGGGATAATAATTGTCAGCCCAGCCCTCACAAATGAAATGTCATTTTAGACCAAGTAAATTTCTGTGTCTGGTCATCAATAATTCATGAATAATTTGTTTACTGGACCACCTCTAAATATAGTCAGAGTGGAGCCCTGCCTTATATGACCGGCTATAGCAAAACCCTGCACTTGTTGGCAAGTCATGTTTTGAAGAAATTGACATTTTAAGTTCACACAATGTATGTAAAAGACTTATGATTGTAAAATTGAAACATATCATATCTTCGCCTATTATTGACCAATTTGTTAGAACAAAGCATCAAATGAAATCTTGTGATGAGGCCTTTCTAATGGTATGAAAATCGACATTTTGATTTTTACCGACAAGTGCAGGGTTTTGCTATAGCCGGTCACATATAATGCATGTTATGACACAACTTGGAAAAACCCTGTCTGAATAACTCATTGAGGATCAAACCTACCTGCATGATGATTTACATTGTGCTGGCAGTCTAATCGTTTGCTCTTTGCTTCAATGTATACATTCAGTTTGTATGAAATTCAAATCATATTGTGAAACCCGAAAGCTGATTAATCTTTGAAGTTCTCTTTAAAACAAAAACCTACCACCAAGTTGACTTGCATTGATCGCAGTATACTTGTTTGCTCTTCACCTCAATGACATACGTCACCATTGCACAGTCGGCTCACAGACAAAATCCTTCTAACAATGTTTGTATGAAATTCAAATCATATTGTGAGACCACAAAACTTGCTAATCTTATAAGTTCTTTGAAAACCTACCACCAAGTTGACTTGCATTGATCGCAGTCTACTCGTTTGCTCTTTGTCTCTATGGCGTACACCACCATTGCACAGTCAGCTCCAGGACAAAACGTAAACTTTCTGTGACTCTGTCGGGTGGGAAATAAGCACAAATTGTAAGTTTAAACAAAAATGCAAATAGCATTTCACATATTTTCTTGTTCGAACATTATTTCTACATTCTGCCCGCATCAAAAGAAATGATGCCGGAAACAAATTTGCACTGGCATTAGGCCCCTGAAAGTGAAGTTTATTTCAAACACAAATTTGATAGCATATATATAAGGTTAGTCATTGATAATACTTCTAAGAATCACTCGTTTGCTCTTTTGAATGTATTTGTAACGCAAACATTTGGTATTCTTTTGAAAAAGTGTAGAAACGGATTAATCAAATTGAATACAAATTCAACGATTTCAAAAGTATAATTGCCCAAATGAGCAACTAAATTATAATCTAAAAACATAGATAATCATTTGCCTAATTCTCGTTTGGGTTCAGCACGATTTTTGAATTCTTATATTGACTTGCCTGACCAGTTCACCAAAAGCGTACAACATAATTTGGAGACTTAATATATAAGTTAAAGGGGACCACCAGGCAAAGAACAACACATTATTATATGTTTTGGTACCGTTTTGTGATATCAAATAGATACCCAACATTTTGCAAAGGGTTGTGTAATTCATAAACAAAGCAATTAATTTCCACCACTTACGGAACCACTGCTATTTCCTGGTTCCATACGGGCCAACCATTTGCGAGTGCGCCAATGCTATTCACGCGTACGTTTGTAGACAATAGATTCCCGGGCGATTCGTTTGCTCTGCACACATTAGTCTTCGCAATTCAGACCGCATTTTTTTTTCTTGTTCTGGAAACATGTTTTTGTGAACTTGTTGATGGAATGGAATACTAAAGATGTAACCTTTCTTTAATAAGAATATTATTTTTGGGTGGTGGTATCCTTTAATTTTAAACATAAATTGCTTATAAATATATACCTTGATGTAATCCCTGAAGGCAAACAGTTCAAACTTGTGTTTGATGGACTCAGATTTGAGAAGGGACAGGACGAAATCCTCCGGTGTCCTCATGTGGCATTCATTGGCCATGCATCGGATATCTAAAAGTAAGTTACACATAAACAATGATTGTAATAATGATAACTGTCCAACAATTGTGATAATCATGCATGTCTATCATTTATATTCAGTTCAATTCCATTCAAACAGACAAACAAATAAACAAATAAACTGTTGGCTGCTCCATCAATGATGCAGAAGTTGAGATGCGTCATCCAACAGTCGTAATAACCGTCTTTTCTTTGGTGTAGTTCTTGCAAACAGTTTCCCAAAATAATATCAACAACTAAAACAAACAAACAAGCAAACATGTGGCTGCTCCATCAATGATGCAGAAGTTGAGATGCATCATCTAACAAATTGCAATAATTGTAATTTCTTAGGTGTAATTCTTGCAAAGGGTTTACCCAAAATACAATCAACAACTAAAATGAAAAAAAACTTCATAAACAAACAAACAAACAAACCTGTTGCTGCTCCATCAATGATGCGGAAGTTGAGATGCGTCATCCAACATTCATTGCAGAAGAAGTGCCCACAGGAGAGCGCCCTCAGTTCATCCTTGGTTTTCACGAGGGTGCACACAGGACACGTAGTCCTGGCCGGCAAAACAAGTTCCTGCGGCACATGGGAAAAGTAAAAAAGGACAACATTTTATTTGGGGGGTTGTAGGTTTACATTGAATTATTTCCAGGAAAAAGTGGTTTTAAAGAGAATTAAAAGGGGGTGGATATTTACATTGATTCACAACTAATAATTATTGCAGGGAAAAAATGGACGCACAGGCAAGGAAATTACTTTGTTCTTTTTCCTTTTTTTTTTGGGGGGGGGGGTGGAGGTTTTAAAGTGATCTAAATTTGTGTCAAGTTCAACCAAAATATTTTGGAGCTGATGATGATGATGATGATGATGATGATGATGATGATGATGATGATGATGATGATGATGATGATGATGATGATGATGATGATGATGACAATAATAAGCAATATAAACATTTTTTCCTTTTTTTTTGGGGGGGGGGGGGGGTGGAGGTTTTAAAGTGATCTAAATTTGTGTCAAATTCAACCAAAATATTTTGGAGCTGATGATGATGATGATGATGATGATGATGATGATGATGATGATGATGATGATGATGATGATGATGATGATGATGATGATGATGATGATGATGATGATGATGATGATGATGATGATGATGATGATGATGATGATGATGATGATGATGATGATGATGATGATGATGATGATGATGATGATGATGATGATGATGATGATGATGATGATGATGATGATGATGATGATGATGATGATGATGATGATGATCAATATAAACATCTTGCCTACCTGAGGTACAGGAGCAACATGACTCTTGTCTGCTCTTGGAAGGATTCCATATTCAACCAGTAAATTGGCTATGTCTTGGTCGGTTCTGTTGAATGTAAATTGTTAGAAAAGAACAGAAATAATCAATAACAAATTAAACATTTGTTTTTCTATGACTGAACAAAAAAAAATGAAAGGCAATTGACTTAGAACTCACTTGCCCAAAGCTTAAAGGGACAGTTTCCCCACCATATATTTATTGATTAAGTTCTCTACACATTTAAACAGAATTTTATGTAAATTAATACGGCCAACATTGGCCCTTCGGGCAAGGACGGAGCATCATTCAAAGTCACTCGCTGTACTGGCTAATCCCATTCATCGCGTACAGCATGGAGGCTGCCATTGATTATTTATGTAGCTCGGATTTGGAATGGTTCGCTTAAAAATGTGACGTCAAACACGAACTACTCTTTTGTGTTTGTGCACAATCCATGCGAGCTGCGAGAGCTAACAAAAAGAGCCCAAGCTTGTTAGTTCGGGTATGGCGTAACATTTTCGCGCGAACAATAAAAAGTCTGGGTTTCAAAACATATAAAGGCAGCCTCCATGCTGTACGCGATGACTTTGAAAGATGCCCCTCCTTTGCTGAGGGAAAACGTTGAATATATTTGCATGAAATTATGTGTAGAGATAAAAAGTAAATTGTAGGTGGGAAACTTCTCCTTTAATGATGTACGGTTGATTAACTGTGCCCCCTCATGCACCCCCCCCCCTCCCCCGATTGTATTTGATAACTGTATTACTGATTTACCTTTTCTGCACCTCAAACAGATCCCAGCGATGTACCATGAGCAGAGCTCTTGCCACCCTGGGTTGAACCTGGATAAGATAAACAAAGAACATTAATTATCTAAGTACTGATTGCTTGACTTTGTGTTATCTGGTCCCTACCTTAACAACCGGATGATTATTTATAAAGCCTTCATGTTTATCTGAAACCTGATATAAAAGAACATACATTATAATGTACAGTACATAAAAACATGTAGACTTGAATTTAGAAGTTGTCATCAATAGGGATGTACAAAGCGGTTCACTATTTTTTAAAGGCTAGAGGCTAGTTTGTAGGCACTACATAATACTAAGCAAGTACATGTGTATTTCGCACCCTGCGCAAGGCGTTCGCAAGATGGCACAGTCTGAATTAAGAACAAATCAATTATATCCAAAAGAAAGAAAACATTTTAGAACTTTATATTTTAACCTTGATATAACCTTCAACTGAAGGCAAATATATTCCCACACAAATGTATACTGTACTACTAAGATCATTCTTAAATTTGATGATAATGCCACTAAAGTATCGAAACCTAAATTTGACATACTATTACCAATTGGTATCTAAAATGTTAGTTACCCTTAGGCTTATGCCCCCCTCCCTCCCCCCCCCCCCCCCTCCCCCCGCCCCCACCCGAGATGTTATATTTTATAAGAAAATTCCAGATGGGCTACAAAACAATTGACTTTTTTTGTATTGGGGAAACAAGACCAGTGTGATTTTTACAAAAACCGTAATGCGAGACTTCCTCAACATTTATGAATATTGGCAAGCTCTGGGATATTTCACTGTTACATTTGTTTTTATTATTTTGTCTCTAAAACCTCTGGAAGGAATTACTTTGGTAATACATTTGTTCAGACAGTTGGATGTACTCTTGTAAACATACTAAGAGCCTATAATTTAATGCAGGAAATGCAGTCAAGATTCACAGTTTTTGGCCAAATGCCATCATTTTTCTTTTTACATAAATAATACTAAACACAAATGATTGGTTGCCAAAATGTACTTGTACAAAAATATTTGTTACATAATTTTCCTTTATTTTTTCCTTTGGGGACACTGAATTTGGTTTTCTGGCTTTCAAATCTTGAAGAAAAAATTTAAACAATGGGTTTTATTTTCCAAACGCAGGCCCTTTACTTCTTTAGAGGCCCTTTACTTCTTTAGCGGCCCTGTACATTAAATGCACACATAAAAATGCGACCCCCCACCCTCCTAAAAAAAAAAGTATTTTATCGTGATTGAGTTCCATGTAAAACAATATCAAGAGCAGAGGTTGGTGGTTGGTTGGTTATTCGGTTTAAATCAATTATTATTTTTTATGTCTTAGAGACAAATTTAATTAATGTTCAGGTATATTATGTGTCAGTTCATTGCCCCAATGCAGGAACTGCTAAATCTCAAAGCTTGGCACGGCTTGACTCTGATCTTCATTAATAAACGAATAATGGCAACTTGCAACATTTTGCAAACTTTTGTGAGAAATGCTATGCCCTAATGGTCAAGTCACCCCTCCTACCCCCTGCTACACATTTATGTGGTATTTTCATACCACAGTGGCTCCCTAAGTCTGAATTTTAACAAAAAATCACATATTTGATTTTAAAATGTTTGAATTGTAAACGTTCAGGTGTCTGAAAGGTGCTCTTTTAAGTTAACGGCCGCTTTGTTGAATGGAAACAGAATTCTAACTTAGCCATAAAGGGCCATGGATTGTGGATTAGCCTGCCCCCCCCCCCCCCCCCCCCCCCCATTTTGCCAAGTGCTACATTTACCTTGAGATCTTTGCTGGCCTCGTTCACCTCCTCATTCAGCATGTCTTTTGCCTTCCCGATATCCACACACTGATACTCAAAGGCCTCTGGGTCCGGCTCCCGCTGCTCCGAGAACACCGGATCGTCCGCTATACCCTGGTGGTCGTAGTAGTCATCTATCACGTCGTCGTCATCGTCTTCATCATCAAAGTCCTCATCGAGATCGTCGTACGCTTCTGCCATGGTTGCACTCTGAGAGGCGGACTTTTGACTTGGATTTCTACAAGGGACTAGGCTGCTGTATTGCTCAATTTATTCTGATATGTGACACTGTAGACGATACTTCAGTGGTTACTGCATTTCTCGTCTTGCGAAGTGCTTTACATCAGTTCTAGTTTAATATAGCAAGGGAGAAAAATTTAAGAAGGATTAAAAGAGTCAAGAATATACAAACACATGATAAATGTGCTTTGAACTGCTATCCTTTATACAGAGTGTTTCCAAAAAAGCGGAACTCAACTTCCACCAGCAATATCTCATCTAATAAACATAAGTATTTTTACGGTTGAATGTCATCGCAAAGATAATTTATTACTCTTTCATACGATACCATATTTGTAATGATTGAGCTTGTGGTTATCGAACTGCAAACATTTTAAATTAGGACTATTACAATTGCTTTTCGCACAAGATTTAGATCTACTGTACTGATCAACACAGTCACAAATAAAGGTAATTCATTGAAACCTTTCCTCTTGTTCTTTTGTCTTGATTGTTCCAATTAATGCTGTTAGGTAAAGAAAAAATCCCGGATCGATCTCGGATCGGTAGAATTCAAAATCGCTAACGAGATTCTCGGATCGGATCGGATCTCGGAAAAAAATAATATTGCAATTTGCTCTGAAAAAAATGCAGCGTTGTAGACTTATCTTTCTTGTTTTATATGCCAATAATATTAACAATGTTGACGCTTTGAGGCATGCACATATCAATCTTTACAGAAAAACAGTTACAGACTATTCAGAATTAACTAAGTTTCGCAAGAAAAGTATTTTTTCCGAAGTGAATTGGGCCTAGAAATCGATCGTTTGTTCAGCATCGCGCCACACATTCACAGAACTCAGCCGGACAGTCACGGGGAAACATCACATGAAAATATGCCGATCTTCTTGGTGAGAGCCTTCAAAAAGTGGCTATAAATTAGCCTTTTTGTGATCAACACAATTTTGGTAGTCTACTTACATGATAACATGGCATTTGAAAGCTGAACAGATTAAAAAAAATACCTCCAAAACAATGAAAAACTGCGCTGAATATATCGATAAATTTCCAAAGCACGTTCTTGAGGGAAGGTTGAAGTAGTTACGGTACCGGTAGCAGCAAGTTTTCGGGCCGCTGCACTGCTGGCATGTTTCACGCATATCTCGCTCGTGTACGGGTCTTTGTTTCATACGCCGGATTCATCCGCGATCTGTTATGTATTATACATGTAGTTGTTATTTACCGATTTTTTTAGTAGTTGTTTGCATTGCTTTGGGGCTCAGTTTTTTTCGGTTCAGCTTTTAAACGCCATGCAATCATGTAAGTAGAATATCAAAACATTTAAACATGGTGCAAATAACCAAAATACGTATTTTGAGCCACTTTTAGAATGCACTGGCTGATCAGCTTGATCATACAGATATTCATCTGAAGTCTCCCCGAGAGTGTCGGCCTAACTTTGTGTGCATTTCCGTCGGCAATATCGTTCAAATGACTAGCAATTTTGCGCATCCTGTTCAATTTTCGACTGCGAAACGAATTAACGAACCAATAATTTCTCCAAAATAACCACTCATAAAGTAAACAATATTGATTCCCCCATTCTTTATTTAAATTACACTACTTAATGGACTGTCAAACATACACATTTTCAATTATTACTGGAGAAAATGGGTCGGCAAAATCTTCCGATATTTTCTACCGAGAAAATTTATTTCTCGGATCCGTCTCGGATCCGGCTCAGAAGCGATTATCGCCGGGAAATCGGATCGTTCCCGGATCGGATAACAGCATTAGTTCCAATCATGATTAAACTGTACATAAATGAACATAGAGACACTTTGTAAATCAGTGCCTTGCCTGACCATGCAACTGACCACTGAACTGCGTGTTTTTCTAGTCACTAAGTGGAATCGCTCTGAGAGTCTCCAGCAAGTTGCTGCTCAGCTTTTACCATAATTTCCCCGACTGTGATGCACCCTCAAATTCCACAATTTGGAGGAATGTGAGAAAGTATGAAATCGAAGGGACTAGTCTGAATCTAAACAAGGGTTGTTCTGGGAGGAGAAGGTCAGGTCAGACACCACTGGGGCCATATGAAGACGAAGGTCTATCTACAGCATTCCGCCGCAAGATACAGTTCTAAGACATCCGCAATCGCATCATCAGGGAGTTCGATGTGGTCAGATGGGCTATGAGAGCCATGGTGACACGAGCACAAACCTGTGCGGACAGACAAGGGGATCATGTTGAAGGACATTGGGGATTATAATGGACCCTCAAATCTTTTCGAAGTTGAATTAAATGTCAAGCTATGAATAAAGGAACATCATGAAATATCACTTGTTTCATTCTTTGAATTGCGTGCGCAATCTACTTTTTACATAACTCCATAAATTCATTCATGCATGACGCTATCACAACATATTTGGTATCAAACGAAAGAGTATGAATTCACCTTTTACAATGTACATGACATATTGCCATAAACATAATTGTTTATTTGATGAAATATTGCTGGTGTTGGGTTCTGCTTTTTTGGAAACACTCTGTATAAAGCACCCTCTGTGTGTTAAAGGGACTTAGTAACATTGTCCAAATCCTCAAAATAAAATTTTTATTCTGGGGGTTCCCTTATACCTTGTTGTATTCGTATTATTCGTATTCGTATTCGGTTTTTCAAATTTCCCTTTCGTTACAAAGATATGTATGATTGAAGTATTCAGATAAGAAAAACTCCGGGCGAGTTTTTCTTCCGTGTACAAAGTGAGTGCAGTGAGTTACTGAATATCACTTTGCATTTTCGCTCATTACTTGGCCATACAATGTCCATTTGACTTGAAATTTTCACACAATACCCTGTGGACATATGAGATAACAACAATATACATTGCATCAACCATTCATCACTTTTTGCACATGTAACAAAGTTACTAGATCCCTTTAAGATGGTGTCAACATGTACATTTCATCATTTAAAAAAATAAAGAAGAAAAATATGACAACTTCAACCGTATTTGTCAAATCATTTGGAATGAAACATTCACTAATCAAAAGTACCATAACTATGATAATAATTAATATAGATCTATCATTCATGTTGCAACTATGGAAGTATTATTACCAAGAAATTTCATAATCTAAAACTGACTTTTTCGAGATGAGAGATGCCATTTTCAAATGCTAATGAATTGACTGTGTCTGTGAGTGTGAGTGGGATGAGCAAAAGTTTTATGAAGGTGTATTGAAACTTTGCGCACACAAATTTAGGATTTTTTCAAAGTGGCTTCGGATCAACAAAATTACAGTAATTTCAATGAAACAAGCATTGAAATACTCCTTGTATTCTGAGGATTCAATGTATCTGATTCAACATTTTCATTTGAAACTCATAAATTCTATATGTGATTTATAATCATAATAACCATGTCATATCAACAAGATAGACGCTACCATTGATGCCGACTGTGGGAAATAAAAAAAAACCCTCAGGGTTAATATGGGTTTTTTCAGTAATTGGCAACGTTTTAAAGTAAATTCAGCTCAGACGAAAGTATCATTGCATGGTATGGTTATGCACTACGCAGGAATGACTAGAGAGCGCGACTATCGGAACGAACGGTCGCATATATCAGGAATTTTGCCAAAAGTTTCACAACGGTTGCTGAAAAGCAGATTAAATACAGCGAAATTAGCATAAAAAGGATAAGCCATGTACTACTACTAGTGGGGCATACGAGATCGGTGAGTTTATGTATCATAGGACTTATACATTTTCTTTAAAACGTTGCCAATTGAATTAGTGCAAAAACCCATAATTAACGACAGGACTGCCAGTGCCAGTCCGTAAGCAACTTTTAACAGTTGTTCATGCAGTTATTGGCTCCCACAGTCGGCGTCAATGGTACCTATATCTGTTTATAGCATCTATCGTTAGAAGGGCCAACACTCAGTAAAATATTGCAATTAAAATTAAATGTAAAAGAGGCCATGGCATGAAAACGATAGAATCAACATCATCATCATTTGAAAAAAATGCCCCAAAAACTAACAAAAACAGCCCCACAGTCATGACAGTCGCAGCTCTCACTCTCACGTTCAAAAGTTACAACTCAATCTGGATGCAAATTGCAAGGAATCGTAAAAAAGCTAACAACATGAACAACGCAATGTCTGAGAATGTTAATGACACAATGACACAATGCCACCAATGGCAAGCCACAATGGCAATGTCAATGACAATGAATGAGACATGATTTCAATTTCATTGCCTGGTTTCGTTTTATCTACCTGAACTTGTTATTTAGGTACTTAGTTTACCATGTTTACAGTGCAGTTAATTAAGGTAATAATTTCAATTGTGAACTTACATCGTTACCCTTATTCACATGAACGCAAACATCTGTTCAAATCCAGTTAAGATGAACGATAGGCTGTACTTTTGTGTTGACTTTCATGTGTTTTAATTATTGCTCCGAAGCTTCCGGATGTGTCTCCCGAACATAAACACACACAAGACGTTCATTGCATTGTAGTGTGTTTTTCCTGCATAAACAATGCACGCAAGCATGCACGCAATACATACCGTACCGTACCTAGTCTTACATATGTACATACACATTAAAATGGGCATATGACGTCACCTAATTGGCTGCTAGTCGTGGTTTCAGGATTTACTTGTTGTTCGTACATTGTTGTTGTTGATGTTGTTGTTGTTGTTGTTGCTGTTGTAGTTGATGTTGTTGTTGTTGATGTTGTTGTTTCTATATCTATTCTGTATTTCTACAAGATTTAGTATTTGGCATATGTTATCGGTTGTTTTTGGATGGTAAATCATGGTTGTTGTCTATAAAGTAGTGGGGGGGGTCATGGTATTGGTTCGGGCTTTCGGTCTCTATATGGTAAAGTCATGGGTTCGATATGACTGCATGATTTTCCTGCATATTTTTTATTATGTTTTACAATTAAAGGGATCTACTCTCTAGTGACATTGTCCAAATCCTCAAAACTTACTGGGAACTCTAGTGCGGTTCTTTAATCATACCTTGTTATATTCGTATAGCATGGGACAGCTAGGTTTCGGTTTTTCGAATTTCCATTTCATTAAAAAGATATATTTACGTTTGAAGTTTTTAATCTATCAACTGGATAGTCATAACCGTGTACAAAGTCAGTGCAATTAGTTGGTGATCGAATATTACTTAGCATTTTCGCTCATTATATAACATTCGCTCATTATATAACATTTTCTCAGTGGACATATCAGATCACAATACACTAAGTTATATCAACTATTCATCAATTTTTGCACATGTCAACAAAGTTACTATAGTTTGATGGATCAAACAAATTGCATTGCAAGGACAGGTCGAGGGTGTGGCACTGCCACTGCCACTGACCTGGAGGAGAGGGGGGGGGGGGGGGGGGGGCAACCAAATGGAATTTATGTTATGTACATGATCAATTTATTATGTATTGATTAATTGTTATAAAATTACTATATATTGCAATATTTAAATATTTATGTACATGGCATCCCTGGTGGCCTCCCCAAGTTGGCAGGAAAGACCCATGGGTCACAGAAATTCAAGATTTCTTTTTTCCTGCCAGGCAGCTTGGGGAGATTCACCAGGGGTGCTTTTATGCTTTTATGTTTTCTGATCGTTTTGTAAATTCACTATTCATTTTGTATCATACATTGTACTTTATTTTGAAATGCTGAATAAATAATAATAATAATAATAATAATTATCATTATCATCTGTACGGAAGGAAAGGTTTATGTCCTGCAAATCTTCCGGTCGAAGGGTTGGATTGGTGCGGCTTGTGGTCAGATCCCAGTTCCTCATGTTCTGCTCTCTACCTCGATCAGTATACTTGATAGAAATTCTGTAAAGCATGCATATTCAAGTTGACTTTCAAACAGCTAAGTAACTATAGTAGACTATAGCCTGGGTGTAATGCTCTCAAGGGAGTTGAGCAAATGTGCATTAGCTTTAATTCAGTGTCTTCATGAAGTTGTATGCCAGTGCTATATATGAGTGCAGTTATTATTATACCTTTATTTGCAAAATGTTACTTTTGCTCCATTCAATAATCATCATCTTAAAGGCCGGCCGGGAAAGGCCAGTAGTGGCAAATAGCTTTATTGGTCAAACTAATTGATTAGTATTATTGAAATAACATAAAAAGGAGCGTGTGTGGACAAATCTGAACCGTACTATCGTCAAATGCAGAAAAATTAGTAAAAACGTTTATGAAAGCCACTGACATTGAGCCTAAATTCACCGTCAGCTTGGCCCGTCTACGCTGGCCACATTCTGTACGCTCGTTCGAGCGATTTGCTTGGGCGAATTGCCATGTGCGCATTTGCCATAGGATTTACACGTCGCACGTGGCTGTATATCAACCATACGACCATCGGCGAGATATCTATCCAGGCCGGATCGATATGATAATTTACCAAATATATCAATTAGTAGGCGGTTTCCAGGCAAAATTTGTATCATCCCGTATTAGTAAAAACATATTCTTTCATAGGATTGGTAATAAGAGCTTCCATTTCATTTTTTGAGAGGGGGGCATTTCCAAAACTGGTCTTTATCTTTAATTGACCTGTCTCAGATATAGCCATTGCCAAGTAATTATTTTTCATTGTAAACACTGGTTTTGCTTCATTTGGAAGATTGTTATGTGGACACAGTTAAAGCCATTAGTAATTATACATTATTTTTACAAAATGCATAACAAAAAGTGAAATATGTGATTCCTAAGTTTTGTTTTCATCATCCATAATACTTACAAAAAACCCATGCATTTCAGTATATATGCAATGACTGTTTGATCCAGGTACCAATAAATAATGGTATCTTTTCTTTAAAAATGTAAAAATGGCTTGGATTATTTTTGCATATAAACACATTTTTATAAAATACTACATAACCATTATAAATCTACTTTTAAACTTTAATTTTCTATAACCCAACATAAAGAAAACAATGTACATGTAATCTAGACAAGAGTTGGATCACCTCACACTGATCATCTGCATTTTAGCTTGGGTTCTACAATTTGTGCATGCATGCTTAGCAGGGCTCTTCCTAAAGCTTTACTTTCAGGTGGTCAAAAATGACATATGCGCACTGAGAATTAATTGTAAGATTGCGCTTTATAAGAAAGGATTATTATTATTATTATATCAGATAGACTCCAACCATAAAATAATTGTTTTGAAGATCCTTTTTCGTTGCTGGCCAATACACAAGGCCCCCCCCCCCCTTGCAAAATTCATGGCTACACCACGCACTGTTTGCCAGGCACCTCATGAACAAAACACATCACATATTATTTTTCATTCATACGAGCAGTATAACTTGTTAAAGAGAACCATACAACACCCCAAAAAATAAAGTGATTAGTTATAGTAATCCATTCCACTAGCAACTATAGAATTTTTCTCATTTTAATTTGAAAGTAATAATCATAACTCAGTACTGCAAATAAACCTTTATGGGTCTGCACTCTGCAGAAACACTATTCCTAGACAATAGATCATAGTCTTCTTCTGCAGACCCATTAACACATCATTTAGCACGATGATGAGATATCAAAATAATAATACAGTTTTTCTGGAAACCTATTTTTTGAAACCTTTTGGTGGAATAAACTACTAACACTATAATTCTCTTTCATACATTACTATAAGAACATTATTTTAGGGTGTTGGTTCCATTTAAACTACAAAGGTATATCAGTTAATGCAAAACAAATAGTGATCTCTGTTTCAGAGTAGTTTATTTTTTTAACATCATGTCACCTTTTTAATTGATAAAAAGGATGCATGATTGTATAACATATAATTTTATGCTACATAATAACGAATTAGTGTACAATCATGAATTTATATCTGAATATAATCTCTAAGTACAGTGTAAGAACTAAAACAAGAAGATAAGGGAATCGAAGTGAGGGTGAAAAGGAAGTGTTTTTGACAAGAGATTATCGAGATGAAAGGCAACACTGATTATGGTCAAGGTCAGTGGCGTAGCTTTGTCGGACTGATGGTGGGAGGGGGGGGGGGGCACACCTTATGTATTTCTTTGTTTTGTACAAAATAGTACCTTTACATTTTATATTGTTTTTCTCAAATTATTGGTGCCCACTGTAGCTATGCAACTGGTCAAGGTAATCATTATTGAGACACTCGTCTTGAAATAAATTTTCAAATGCATGTTCAAAACTTAAATTAACATAAAATCACAAAGAAATTCCCATGGAATATTTTAAAAACAGATATTGTTTGACATTCCAAATTAGATCATTGAGAAAGTGAATTGATAAAATGTTCAAACATTACATCTTTAACACAAATTAACAAACAAAATCCCCATATTTAAAAACGGACATGGTTTTATATTCCAAATTATTTATTTTCTAGAAAAGGCAGAGGTAGAGGAAAAGAGACAAAAGTGTTCCCAATTTCATGAAAATATATGATTGAAATAAAACATATCACTATTGACCTTAATATCTTGTAAATTATTTCAATGTTCCTCCATAAAATAAAGAATATCTATAGTTATAGACAACATACATCTTTTTGTTAAGTAACTATTCACATTATTGGTAACAATTTATGGATAAGCAAGGAATCCAGAATTCTTAACAATTTTGTCATTCCTAAGTTAATTATTTCTTGGTGAGTACTATAAAATATGATTCTCCACAAAACTACAATCGTAATGACAATTTGTGTGACAATTGTGTGACAAAACGATGGCACAAATGTGATACAGTTACTTAACTGCAATGCCTGCATGACATTTTAATTCTGATTCATTCAAAGAGAAGCATCAAATATATAATTTAGTATCATTAAAACCTTTAATGATAATACTGGATGCTGGTAATGAAACTGTTTTTTTTTCCTCCAGAAAATGTACTGTTTTAATATTGTTCTAGGTTGTGTATTAGTTAATTGGACCAGTAACATTCTAGCAAAGTGACTTTTGTGTGTTTTTAAAGGCGCTATGCACTAAATACCACCAACCAGAGTGATCATCTTGCCCTAATAAATTATTTAATGGAAGACCTACATAGTAGTTCATGGTTTAAGCAGAAAATTGCAGACACATTTACGTACGTGTATATGTACTTTAACAAGAACAGGCACTTGATACCACAACATTCAATCATTGTTCTACATGTATGTACATGTATTTCATTAAAGAATAACATTTCATGGCCCTGTTGCAGAAGGAGATGCAATTGATTGTGAAGTCGCAATTAATTGCAAGACGGAACATGTGACTAAATGTGCAAATCTGATTGGTTCAAATGAGCCTATTTCTGACTTGCAATTAATTGCAACTCTTTCTGCAATGGGGCCCATATCTAGTATCAATATTATATACCATGGGCGTCGATACTTACGCAAGACCTATTCATCAGGGGGGGATGAATGAATAGATCATCCCCTCCCTGATGAATGGGTATCAATGACAGATCGACGCCCATGTTATATACAAGAAATAACCATGAAGAATTAATATTGGGCCTTGTACCAAAAACAAAATACATTGATATAACTGGGTTTAGTGATATAATGCAATGTTCTTTATCTAATGAGAGAGTACTCTCAACAATGAATGTGTAACATACCAAAATACCAATATATTTTTTTTACAGAAATGTGATTGGACACTTTTATCAATAATACATTATATTGCCCTCAAAAAATTATAAATTTAAAAATCCAGTCAAAATAATTATCTGGTTTAATAGCACCTTTAATGACCTCTAACACCTCTAAAACTCTCAGAAATATTGTTTGACCTAAAACCATCAGAACTTTCATGAAGTCAATTGTATGATACCCTACTGATATAATAGTACACAATCCTTACAGATCATTTGATACAAATATCTACAGGCTATATTAGATTAGGTTTAGATTTTTAAAATGTCAAAAATAACATTGAAAACTCTCTGAAAAAGACCAGCCTATAACACTTTCATTCCCGATTTAAAGCACAGTTTACTGCATATATACTTTGTATAAATGCTTACAATGTATATTAATTATACATTTACTTTGTGTTTGATATATCTTCTTTTCTTATTCAACAGTTACTATCATTACCAACCCAACAAGGTAAAATCTTGAAATAAATATCTTGTACATTTGAACTTGGAAACTTTGCCTAAATGAAGAAATGTTTTGAATGTGTTTCCTGTCTACATATCCAATCACCAGCTAACTCTTTAAATAATTAATCCGAGCCTGAATATCTAATGTAATCTCAATACATTGCAAATTTCTTTAAATTCAAATTTCTTAAATTACAACATAACATTTCCTGAAATACAGTGAAATCAATTAACTTGATAGAGTGAATAGTATTTCTTCCGGTATAAGACTTTGGTAGCCAAAGCTTAACAGTGAATACCATTTTTACACTCTTAAAGTGGACTTCCATACGATTTCAAGCTTCTAATGATTGAAAGACAGATATTCTAGGTCAATAAACACAATTTTGTATGAAAAAAGTATGATTGTGGGTTCTTATAATTGGTTTTGAAATTCTAATGACACAAATTCGCGAGCGAGTTTGTTCTATCCCACAATGCAACAATTTGTGACGTGCGACCCTCACTATGCGCCTATCTATGTTTTTAGATTTTACACTGCAGCGAATGTGTTTTTTTGATCGGACCAATACAATGCTCGATCATGAATAGTTTAGTCCACGCTGCGCCACTGACCGTGCCTTTGAGGATTACTGCATTGTTGAACCGTTTGAAAATACTTGCCTGCCCGATATTGTAACACGTTTGGCTTTCATTGGAATTTGAATAGACACAAAGTTCTGTAAACGTGGTTATTGAATTTGCTGGCTCTGCATGACCGGCTTTTATGAATGACACATGCAGTGATCACAATGCAGTGGCACCGGATTCAAGCCTACTCAAGAAATTGAGCAAAGTGAGGGTGCTACGTAAGGGTCTCATGATTGTGTGCGGTAAATTTAATTATTTCCTCAGAGTTAATGACATTAGAAAAATCTCTTAGAAATCAACCAAAGTGAGTCAAATCCTGAAAATATTCAAGCACATCCCTAGATTTATTTCCAATATACTGTATTTTTTTTATAAATCGTCCGGAATTCTCCTTTAAGTGTTGGTTATTTTCAAACTAGTCCAAAATGGGTAACTTTCACATTTGCAAGCCATGAAGTGAGGCAAAATATATGAAACGGGACAAAACATGATTAGTGTTAGACACAAAAGAAACAACATAATGGCAAGGTGTCTATAAAAAAATAATATGACTGTTGCTGCTCTACTGTCATTATAAGGTCTTCAAACAACCATCCCTTGGACAACACCATCATTTCATATCATCGAACAAAAGTCAATTCACATTTGGGCAGAAGTTGTCTCATTTGGGGAGGGGCGGGAATCATGGAATTTTAAGGCAGGCATGTAGTACAGACCTTTGTTTTGCTTGTCAGGTGAAAAAACAGGAAGGATAATATTGTTGGTTAAAAAAGAGATACATGTAGTCGATAAGTCACTTTTTGTACCTTAAAAAGAATCATTTAAAGTTTGGGAGCCTCGTAAAAACAAATTTAGCTCTCTTTACTTACTCTGACTTACACTCCGACTTCTCAACCTCACCCAACAATTTGATCAGCAGTTGTCCCAGAGAAGTAAAAGTCTCCGTGAACATTATCCAAGGGAAAATAAATGTCTTCAAACTTGAAGTAACTATAAAGCTAGCTCTACATGTGATATCGTTTGGCCCAGACGTTTAGATGCCTCGGTGTGTCAGAAAATAAGTACCGTTTGTACATTTGATTATCAGTAGTTGTCCTGGAGAAGTAAAAGTCTTTGTGAACATTATCCGAGGGATAAATAAATGTCTTTAAACTTTACGTAACTACATGTGATAAGCTAACTCTGCATGTGCTATCGTTTGACGTTGAGGTGCCTGGGTGCGTCGGCAAACATGTACTGTAGTTTGTAGGCCTCAGCCACTAGCAGACTAATGTCCTTATTCCCCCAGTTCTGGGTGGGAAGGTTCTGCAGGAACAGCATCGTGCCCTGTGGAGCAAAAATGCAAAGTTTGTATTAGTTAAAGCGTTGCATAAAACTCAAAACGCAAAGTTGCGTTTGATTTTCGACGCAAGTCACCAAAAATCAAACGCAACTTTGCGTTTAAACGCAACTCCGTTGCATAAAGACTTGAGCTTGAAATCAAACGCAACTTTGCGTTTGATATCAAACGCAACTTTGCGTCTGATATCAAACGCAAGTCAAATTATGTTATGGATCAGAGGCAAAGTTGCGTTTGATCCGGATGTTTATGCAACGGTCAATAGCGATCAAACGCAAAGTTGCGTTTGATTTTGCGTTCGATCAAACGCAAAATCAAACGCAAAATTGAGTTTTATGCAATGCCCCCCAGTGCTTGAAATTGCATAGCTCCGCTGGCCTGGGGTCACTTGAAATTAGCTTCTGGCCACCAGAATATTAGAATGCTCAATTTTACTTGCCTGGAAGAGCAACCAAATACAAGAGATTTTTAAATGTTTTTCTTTGTTAAGGGCCACAACATTTATGGTTTAGGGCCACTAGATTTAGACAATCTTGTTTTTACATGCGTGACCCCTATGTGACCCACGCTAGCTACGTGACCCGCGCACAAATAACAATGGGTAAGCGGTTACTAAACAAAATAACAAAACCTCGCTTAAACTGACTACATGTAATTATATATTCTTCATTTTTGATATCTTTTTCCGTGGCATACCTTTACAAGAATAAGTATAATATTGTTGTAATATTATGCTAAATCAGTTAAACTCCTTTATTGACCGATATATAGTTTGATGGAGGGACGCATTTGTTTTTCATTCGTAGAATCCAAATTACAGGGCTGTTCGATCTGATTTTTTCTGTGTGTGTTACATTCATCCCCATCCGTCAACTGGAAACTGTTCAGACGTTTTTGTAAAAGAGGACCTGTCCCTTTAACACAGTTTAGGACTACCCCAGCAAAGTACATTATATTTCATTGTAGGAATACTGCGGTAATTTCCTGTATTCTCTCAACGATGGATTCATAATTTATCCACTGACCCAGGTCCACCAGAAATGTTCATGGGTAAATGCTGAAACTCTAACTGTCTACATGTCATTCAGGTCAAATTTGACCTCTGACCTCTGATGAAGATCCTGCAAGGCTCGAAAGCTTAGACTGGAGCTCCAACTGACTCAAATGTGATGGAAATTGTTCTTACTTGGAAATCTCTCTCCCTCATAATTCTTGCAGCAAACATTTCAAGCAGAGCAGCACACACATAGAGATGGAATACAGCAAATCCCTCTGGCTCACTCTGGAACGGAAATGTAAAAAAGAGATGTGATACAAAGTATTTATATTTCATTTCATCATCATCCAACTCATCCTTCTCATCATCCTCCTCACCACCACCACCATCACCACCACCACCACCACCATCGTCCTCATCATCATCATCACCACCACCACCTTCATCCTCACCATCACCACCAGCATCCTCCTCGTCATCATCACCACCACCACCATCACCTTCATCACCATCGTCATTATCATCATCATCCTCCTCATCATCATTATCGTCAACATCACCGCCAATGCCGCCGCACCACACCCACCACCACCACCACCACCATCATCATCATAGCCATCGTTGTTGTGATTGTCAGTGGCATCAATGACATCGTCAATCCTCATCATCGTCATCATCATCAAATTACAATAATTATAAGAAGAAGAAGAATGAGAAATAAGAAGTTATACCATGTATGTGTCCCAGAGGCGAACTGTACAGGACAGGCGGAACTCCCTCATGAGGAGGTTGTTCATCCATCGGAAGGAAAACTGGAGATAGTCTAGCTCGTTCTGCATAAGATGCTTGTGGAGGGGCTCTGCCAATAAAGAACAGATATAAATTATCTTTGAATTCTATCAGTAGCTTTACTCGATGAACAAAGTTATACAGGATTCACAGGAATGATTTTAGGTTTTTCATTCAATCAAAGGCAAGCTTGATAAAGACTAGCTTGTTCACTATTACATGCCTTTGGGGGAGCTGCCAATAAATAACATATATAAATAAGCTCTTAATTCTATAAGTAGGAACACAGATATACACAACATTAAACAGGATTCACAATGTTTTAGGTTGTTCATACATTGGTAGGAAAACTGGAGCATTAAAAACTATTTCCTGTAAATTTGTAGTTATTTTATTTACCATTTATCCTCTGTATAAGCTCCTTGAGTTGGGCGACCTTGAGCTGTATTCCCGGCTGGGCAAACGTGTAGTTGTCTTGGATGCCGTCCAGCAGCTTGCTCATGCACCAGAAGCTATCAGCCTCAATCTCTCTTAGCGTTTCTTTGGGTAGCTTGTTAATTCCTTTGAACTTCTCCACCACCTCTATATCCTCACCCCCTGATATATAAAGACAAAATTCAATTATTATGAACTAGATGGATCTTCGACTGCGCGCAGTCAAACAATTATGCCTCCGCTATGACGCGATTTTTAATATCAAGCCCAAAATAACGTGCACTGAAATTAAAAAAAATATATATATATTTTGAGTTCTGTGACTTTGACCATAAACCCCAAACTTTGATGGTTACATTGGCTCCCAAGAAAAATTCAGGTACCAAGTTAGATTGAAATCTGACATTCAGTTCTTGAGATTTTGCAAATTACAAGTAATGTTTGCATACATATTGAGTCATGTGACCATGACCTTTGACCTCATGACCCCCCCCCCCCAAATCTAATCCAATCATTGCCACCCTGATGTGTATGTAACTCATTCCAAGTTTGAAATTGATCCGTCAAACGGTTCTTGAGATATTGCGAGAAGGATGCTTTTTTGCGCATATATTGAGTCCTGCGACCTTGACCTTTCATCTCATGAACCCCAAAATCTAATCAGATCATTGTCACCCCAATATGTACACTCATACCAAGTTTGAAATTGATCCATCAACCGGTTCTAGAGATATCGCGAGAACAAGGCATTTTTGCACATATATTGAGTCCTGTGACCTTGACATTTGACCTCATGAACCCCAAAATCTAATCAGATCATTGTCTCCCCAATATATACACTCATACCAAGTTTGAATTAGATCTGTCAACTGGTTCTAGAGATATCGCGAGAACGAGGTATTTTTGAACATATATTGAGTCCTGTGACCTTGACCTTTGACCTCATGAACCCCAAAATCTAATCAGATCATTGTCCCCCCAATATGTACACTCAAACCAAGTTTGAAATTGATCCGTCAACCTGTTCTTGAGATATCGTGAGAACGAAAACGGGACGTACGTACGAACGGACGGACGGACGACGGACGGACGGACGGACGGACGGACGGACAGATGGACGGACGGACGGACAACCCGAAAACATAATGCCTCCGGCCACTTTGTTGGTGGAGGCATAAAAAGATTATTTTCTAAGAGTTTGCAAATGAAGGTTTGTTTTGAATGTCTGGTGCATTGTTTTATATAAATGGAAAAGGGCAAAGAAAATTGGGCATCCCTGGGAATCAAACCCTGAGACCTCCTGATTGCTACACTTAATTAACCAATAGAGCTACAGAGCTCTTGTGATGGCTGAAACCCTTTTGTTCATACTTGCGCTAGTCAGAACTAGCCATATTGTGTGCATAAGCAAAAACCATCTCTAGATATCTTGTTACTATTTCCTTGGGTAATTTTGTGTTACTTTTAGTTCTTCTACATAAATGGTATCTCCACTACCTGATACAATAAGGATACACATGTATTAGATGTGAATTCAAACACTTTACTTCACATGACTTGCATGAAAGTAATAATAATAATAATAATGTTTCGATTTATATAGCACCTAATATGATTAATAATCATCTCTAAGCGCTTTACAATGATATTAAAAGTACTATTAATTTAAGAATTAGCAGACATTTTAGGCACATTACAATGTTAAGAATATGTAGGGATGTTTCATGACTTAGATTCGAAAGGGGGTGAGGGGAAAACTCTGACCCTTTCCGAACAATATAAACAAACAAGTTCCCTCTACAAAGTTAATCTGAACCCATTGTGACAATTCCCAAGATTCATTAAAGAAAATTCCCAAGATATTTCAGGCTGGTTAGAACTATTAACAATACTGTACAATGTATGTACTATTTGAACTGTCTTGATCATGTTAACAATTACAAATTAATTATCAAATAATTGATCAAATAAACATAAAGAAAGAGTAACTCGATGAAGACCAATTTGATCAGTTTGACATTTACAAAATTCATATTTAAACAAAATACACATACCAATATTTTCTGAAAGGAAAATGACTAGAAATGGTGTGACCAGATCATTGATGCCTTGTACATAGCCACTGGCTGGATGCTTCAGGGCCCAGATGTACAGTATCCTCTCAAATATCTAAAAGTTGGTACAACAAGAGAAATATGTAAGTAATTATTATAATCATTAATAGTTAGCATTTATATATATAGTATTTCATTTCAAAATTAGAGAAACTGACCAGAGATATATAATAATCTAAATGAAAGTGAGCAAAGAGATAAGGTTTATATTAATAGCATATTTTAATAGAATTATTCTAAGAAATGCAGAAATTAACCCTTTGTCACTGCGTACAAGGCAAGCCAGCACTTTGTCCACAACTGGAGAGCAGCTACAAAAAGTACTGCCACAACAATACATGAAATGAAACCCCATTTATAGTCCTTGGTTTTGTTATTTTAATTTCCTCTTTTTACAGCTCACATGCAACTATTCTTCTCTGGACTTCAATCTACAATGAAGGGTGATTTGGGCTTACTACAAACATGATTTGTTTCCCCATCAATCCGTATTTCTTTGTTCATTCTGATGTTTCCTTCATTCTGGTGCGCAAGATAATCGTTTGAAATGATCCTGATGACCACAGGTAATAATAATACGCCACTGAATAGGGTACAGTTTTCAAAACAGTTTTGAAAATGAGAAAATGACAAACCAGAGACCTCTGGATTGCTAGACCAGTGCTCAACCATCGAGCCACAAAGACCCTTCTATGGGGGTACTTCCCATGAAACCCTTTTCAATGCACAAATTAGCAAATTTTAACATATTCATTGCTTACCTCTTGCACTACAGGTTCTTGGAATAAGGGTATCAACGGATTCGTCCTCGGAATGTCTATGTGAATCTGTTCAAAGTGAAATAAAGAAAACAAAAGCACACAAAACATGAATATATGGGAGGATGACAATGGCAATTTAAAAAAGCAAGTGAAAATTCAGTCCATTTTTTAGCAAGGGGAAAATGAAACGTACACCAAAGCTAAAACAGAAACATTTTCTGATAGTACATTTTGTTATCTTCCTAGCCCATGTTTGTTGTTGTAACTTGATATAATGTTAATGAGAGATCTTACTGTTTCTAAATGTAAATCAATCTACTTCACCAAAATACTGCACTTACTTCTCTAAAATACTTTCATGCCATTTTTTTTAACCATATAAATTAGAAGGGACACTTTGAGTTGCCAATTTAACGAGTAAATAGTGATGACTTTGCACTGCACTTCATTAATTTCCACTCCCAATGGATAACATTATATATTATGATAATAACAATAATAACAACAATAATGGTCATTTTATATATATATATGTTTATAACGTATCACCCAATTCTCAAAACCCTCTTGGCATTATAACCTTGGCTTTAGGCGAGCTGCCATTCCAAGGAATCAACTCCTGCCAAGCACCCATTGACAACCACCTGGGTTGAGAGCAGCAAATGTGTCTCGCTGAAGGACACCACGTGCCGCAGTTGGAAATCAAACTCACGGGCCCGTATTCACAAAGGAGGTTTGTACAAACCGCGGTTCAAACCGCGGTTTACATCTATGGAATGCCAATTGTAAACTGATGGAGAGAGAATGTAAATTCCTTACTTGTTAAGTAACAATGTTGATGGTACACATTCTCTCTCCATCAGTTTACAATTGGCATTCCATAGATGCAAACCGCGGTTTGAACCAGGGTTTGTACAAACCTCCTTTGTGAATACGGGCCACGACCTTTGGTTTGGAAGACAAAGTCCCAAACCAATACATACCACAACACTCGTAATGCACTTAAATGAACCGCTTAGAGATGGTTATCAATAATATTAGGCGCTATGTAAATCAAAACATTATTATTATGTTTATTATGTTTACCTGATGGAACATGTTCTTGTTATGGGCATCATGCCTAGTTTCGTAGTACTGATCGATAAAACCAAAATACTCCTCCCTCTTCCTGTCGAGCGTTGACTGCCGCCTCTCTGTATTCGCTGGTAGATAACCCTGTCAAAAACAGATTAAACTTATTTGGTTAATTTTTTTTCAACAGATGAAATGTAACATAATATCTATACATATACATGAATGTAAGTAGTTATATATAGGTTTTAGAACTGTACTGATCGACAAAATCAAATTAATTCTCCCTCTTCCTGTCTAGCGTTGACTGCCGCCTCTCCGTATTCGCTGGTAGATAACCCTGTCAAAAACAGATTAAACTTATTTGGTAAATTTTTTTTCAACAGATGAAATATAACAGATTATCTATACTAACATACATGAATGTAAGTAGTCATATTAATGTATATATAGGTTTTATAGAACTGTACTGATCGTCAAAATCAAAGTAATTCTCTTTCTTTCTGTCTAGTGTTAACTGCCGCCTCTCTGTATTCGCTGGTAGATAACCCTGTCAATAAAATATATTATAATCATTTGATTTTTGTTCAACAGAAGAAATGAAACAGATTATCTATACATACATGAATGTAAGTAGTTATATCAAGGTTTTATACAACTGTACTGATGGACAAAACAAAAGTAATTATCTTTCTTTCTGTCTAGTGTTAACTGCCTCCTCAGTGTATTCGCTGGTAGATAACCCTGTCAATAAAATATATTATAATAATTTGATTTTTGTTCAACAGATGAAATATAACAGATTATCTATACCTATACATGAATGTAAGTAGTTATATCAATGTATATATAGGTTTTTATAGAACTGCACTGATGGACAAAACGCAAGTACTCCTCCCTTTTTTCTGTCTAATGTTGACTGCCTCATCTCCGTATTCGCTGGCAGATAACCCTGTAACACATATTTTTAAAATGGAATTGGAAGTGGAGAGACTCCTTGGCCTTTTAACAATTGTGTATTACATTTAAGTAGTACTAGGTAATATCAGGGAATATTTTGAAGCATGCAGCACAGAAATGTGAGGATTCTGCAGAATACATATCATATGGTGACTGGTCAAAATATTATTACCACAGTACAGTTTTACAATATCTACTTTAAAGACATGAAACTTGTATCTTGCATTATTGTGCTATAAAACTGAATTTCAGAAATATAGATATTCAATGAACTATCTGCTATGAAAAAATAACGCCTTTCCTTTTTTTTTTTACAACATTAAAGTGATGTGTGTCTACCCAGGCCTTGAGCATTTATCATACAACCTACATTGGTGAGTGAAAAGGAAAGATCGAGGCTCACCTATAGATATGAAAACCTGATGTTGGCAAGAGTAAAATACAGTCAACCTGAGTATAGTGACCACCTAAAGGGAAATCAGAATAGTAGCCACTGTAGACAGGCAACCTCTATAGACAGGTTCCATAACCTAGTTTTCCTCTGCAGGGGAAGACTTTTGTTGGCCACTATACCCTGGTTGGCTGCTATAGAAAGGTGGCCACTAAGACGAGTTTGTCTGTATATGTAATTTGACAAATTTCATTGTGTTTCTATACTTACTAATAGCACCTTCCATGCTGTTGGACGTACTGTTTTTGGTATACCAGCCCAGCTGTGTTTCCTCAATGTTTCTGTATAGATAAGATGAAAAGTTGATGAAAATCCTTCAAAGCTTGATTCTTGTAAAAAAAAAAAAAATGTCACATATAATTGTGCAAAAAACACAAAGGAAAATGTCTTTCAGTGCTAAATACAGTTTGGCATTATAATATTAAATCGAACAAAATGTCTTATGACGTTAAACATCACCAATTATGTAGCATTTAAAACCCAGAACCAAACCAGACTGGTCCCAGAAATACTTGGGCAGGGGTCTATGGAGAATGCACGTTATAGCAAAATCTGTCAGTCCTGAATGGGTTAAAGAATGTTCAGATTCTTTAATCAGATGTGCAGTGCCTTCTTTCAAACATTGCAAAATACACACTGGCTCAGTGTTATGTAGTGTGCACAAACTAGCATAGTTCAAAATGGTGAACAGACAAAGCAGACTCGACCCAACCTGACCCAACCGACTGAAAGCCACAGTTTTAGCCGATTCAACACGTTTTAGCACGATTGGCTTCCGAATGGCAAAATCAGAGCCAACTCGACTGAAAAGCAAACGGATCAGGTCGAGTCGGCGCTGTCTGCGCCGGGCTTTACACATGACAATCTTTAATATTCTACCATCATCTATGATTACATGCTTGTAAATATATAAATTTGCTTAGAACTCTGACTATTTTCCTAAACAATGAAAAGGAAACTTGATCCTCATTCCTTACCCATTTCCATGTTCGGTGCCGACAGAACTTCCCAGAACTTTGCAGACTTCTCGTCTTGCTTGACATGGACATGTGAGGGTTCTGTGTGTAATCTCATGGGGGAGGAGGGGCGGGGTGCCACAAGCGTGTGACCCCCAGAGTCTTGTGGTTCTGATGTTGATGATGATGATGATGTGGATGATGGAACTGCTCCAGTTCTCCTTGGATCGAAAGCTAGTTATAAAAAAAAACAAGCAAAGAATTAGAGATAAGAAACATACTGGACATGAAATCTCTCACAATAGTCCTCAAATATCAGGATAAAACATGTAAACTTGAGTTGAGGTATTTCCATGTTTGGATCAATGCATTCAGAATAAATCATGTTTGACAATTTAATATTCATTGGGTAGAACAATCGACTGGTGAACAAAAGTAGCAACAATTCTGGACTACCCACCCTATTAGAACAAAACAGCAATATTTTGTCCTGGATGTGTTCTGACAAATTTCTTTTCCTTCTTCTTCTTCTTCTTCTTCTTCTGTGTAGTGTACTGCCTCTTTCAATTCTTAAAGGGTACCACCACCCAAAAATAATATTCTTATTAAAGAAAGGTAACATCTTTAGTATTCCATTCCATCAACAAGTTCACAAAAATATGTTTCCAGAAAGAAAGAAAAAATAATTGGAAACGCATCGCCATTCTAAAACATGCGTGCATGCGGTCTGAATTGCGAGACTGCGATGCATGCCGTGAATTGCGATGTGTGTGCAGAGCGAACAAATCGCCTGGGAATCTATTGTCTACAAACGTACGCGTGAATAGCATTGGCGCACTCGCAAATGGTTGGCCCGTATGGAACCAGGAAATAGCAGTGGTTCCGTAAGTGGTGGAAATTAATTGCTTTGTTTATGAATTACACAACCCTTTGCAAAATGTTGGGTATCTATTTGATATCACAAAACGGTACCAAAACATATAATAATGTGTTGTTCTTTGCCTGGTGGTCCCCTTTAAACTGTTTTGGTTGTGATGTACAGGGTTTCTAAGCAATCAGGTTAACCACCTACTCTTTTTGAGAAGTATTTTTCTAGCTTATTTTACATGTATGAGATCTATGTGACTGTCTCATACACAGGACTTTTGTTTATCATCCTAACCAAGGGATAGACATTACCTTCATTTGTCTGTGATGAAGGCAAACGTGTCCCCTGCTCTTCTGTCCTTGAAACGCCAGAGTTCGTCTTTCCTACTCGCTCCTCCGTTACATCTGGTTGACCTAACCTCAACTGCTGATCCCTCGTCAGCTCCGCCTGCGACCGGGGCACATTCTGGGCTTCCATGGACAGCTTCGTCGACGTCAAGTACATGAGCTCATCATCGTTGACTTCCCATGCGTCCGAAGTGCTGTTATCAAAGTCTGCAAACGAGTCCTTCTTATGTTTGGACTTGCCTGGGGAGCTGCGGCTTTTAGGCTGATGCTGAATTACATCCATCTGGGGTCCCTTGGAGTGCACTTGTTTGATACTGAACAAATAAATGAAACATACATTCTACTTTAATATCAATGTTAAATTTGTATCATACCCGTTTATCATTTTTTGTTGTTGCCTGGTCATGCAGAAACTGTTCACCTTTTAGTGGCCCTTGATAAAGAAAGTGTGTACAACTACAAGATTTTCAAAACAGTGTTTGTTCTTTTATAAGGTTGTGCTCATGTGATTTAGGAAATGTGGCATTCTCTACCAAAGCCTGCTGACATGATATGCACATGCTTTTTGTCAAGCATGCACTTGTCACATCATGGGCACGCTTTGGTAGAGAAAGTGTGGAATGCACGTATTTTACATAAATCATGCCTGGCCTAGGCTAGAAATGGGATGATGGAAGTATATCTATGCGACAGATCGTTCAACGTAGCCGTCGCATACACACAGTATGTCATACATCTGATGCTGAGAAATCCACTTGCGTCATAATCAACAAGACAACAATAACAGTCTCCTTTCAAAGTTACATTATTTATCTGGCATGCCATTTATCTTACTCTTACTTTATAATTACTTTTTAGTTTAAAATATTAAAATGTTGGATAAACATTTTAAGTCCTCAGTTTCAATTAGAATTATCAACCTCAACGTTTATCTACCAAGTCTACTCTCATTCTCAATCATTTCCAAGGCCACATTCATTTTCAATCAAGTACATTTTCGTTTAATATTAATCTGCTAAGTGTTTGTCAAAATTAATGGATTGTCTGTCTTATGTCGACACTGTTTGTAAACAGTGCAGTGCAATGTCAATGCAGCAGCCAGAGCAGTGGGGGGTGTGGGTGACTTTTAGTTTTATTGGCGAGCGAGTTGTCAATGTGAAATGTGATGATTGATTGTGTTAACTTACCTTCCTGGAACATTACTTGAATTCTTTTTCCAGTAGGAAGCCTTCTTCCCTTCTACTTGTGTTGCATATCCTGAGTTTACAGCGGTTGCTACACCCGGTTTCCCACCTGCCGCTGCCATTATCTTGATTTCTAGTGCTAAAGTCGAATTTCTTCCTCGATCATTTGCATTCGCTTCACGTATTTATGCATTCATTACATGCAAAATGCACTTGCGCTGTACTATACTGACTACTGTATGCGTATAGTGTATGCATTGCACAAATGGGGTTGTGATGTGTACTATGTGGCACCGAAGTACAGGAGTTTTAATGAAAATGTTGAGTCGTTATACGTTCGCTCTGCAATACCATAGTGAGTGCAAAAATATAAACTTCTGTACTTTACGTCTAGCCTGCCTTAGCGTTTTGGAGGATGGGTCACTTGAATTGATTGATGAAGTGTCACCCACCGATAGATCGGTCTAAACACCTTATTCATATCGATGCTTATACTGCGTTTTGATCTTGAATAACCTTATTTTGGATTTTCGGCTATTATTACATTTTAAGAAATACTGATTCAGTTTCAAGTTTTAAGTCTCACGTTTATTTTCATTTCCAACAGAAAAGGTACACATCATACACAATATAAAGTAACTCTAATTTATAGAAAGTACATTCGATATAACAATTTTCTTAAACGGGAAAGAAAACCATGTCCAACTGTAACAGATAAGTACGAGTTTCTTTCATACCTAACAAACGAATATATTTTATGCAGATATTGAGGGATCCACTAAAAATTAGTAAAATTAAACTGAAGCATGGCTTTGCATGGGTTTTCCCGGGGGGTTTTCTTTTATAAATCTGACTTCATATGAAGTTCATACTACCACCCCTTGGAACCGTTGAAACAGAGATTGCTATGTTTATGATCCTTCAAACGTTGTATATTATACAGGCTTATACCGGTCTAGTAGTGTCGGATAAAAGGTTATACCGAGCAGTAATCTAATCAAATTTGAACTTGATTCTTTATCGAACATAAACATGCCACTATTTACGTGTTTATAATTGTACAAAATATTAATGTATGGTAATTAATGTTATATATATATTAATGAATTCAATTTTAAATGACTCATTCCTGTTATGACAACAGTCTCCTAAAATGGTTTTAGTTTTGTGATGACAGTCAGGGGAAATACTCGGGGTTCTTTCATCGATATATCGATGGGTTCTTTAGTTTAACTTCTTTTCATAAATTATAAATGAGAAATCATTACTCACAGTTCGTTTCCTGACCCACTCCGGTTCACATTCTCTGTTTCCTATATTTCTTTCTCGAACCACATACTTATTTGATCTTTTGATTGTTTAGATGACAGAATTCAGCATATATAGATAAGTCTATATAAACGTATGATTTCAAACTTATAGCTACTTTATTAAAGGTGCACCTGTAATTAAAGTTATAATTCCACAAAAAAAATACCTTGATGAGCTTCCACATTTCTCTTCTACCATGTTGTTTAGCTTATGGTAAGAGAAGAATAAAATAGGGTTAGATTTTTTCAAATGCCCCTTTAATATGAAAATATGACCATCATCGATAATCATTCAGCTCAAGATCGAGCGGATCTACAGACGGTCATAAACGTCATCAACGTCATACTGTAATTAGTTGTAAAACTAAAAGCTGACGCAAATTTTCGCTTTTTTAACTATAGGAAAGCAGTGTTTTTTTCCTAATGAAACTTTCACACATCATTCAGACATATCGTATAATGATTTTGGTATAGGATTGAAGTCTCAATTGTAATTTTGGGCAATATATCTGACACTTTACAGGTGCACCTTAATTTAAGTTGATTTATAGGTCCCATCTCAATTATAGAATGACTTACTGAAACTGTGGGCAGTAAATCAAATACAATTACATCATGTGATAACACATGCGGGACTGATGGGCACAAGGGCCTGATGTGGCCCCAGGCGTTAATGAAAAAAAACAATAAATAAGATATTCAATAAAAGAAAATGTGCATGCAAAGTGTATGTCACCCCTCCCACAATTAGTTATGGATTTCCGCCAATCGTCAGAATTATATATGCACTAAATAAACATAAACATTACGTTTCATAATATGCGTTCTCGGCTCTGCATGCAGGTGCGTTTATAAAATAAGTTCATTTACACATTATGTTCCATTAAGGCATTATATTGAGTTTGGATAGTATCTCCAATAATGCATCTAAAAACGGAGATATGAACAATGGTATACACAAAGACATATTATGGTGTATCAACCCGAATATTATCTCGATATTGTATAGCTGTTCAAATTGAGATTGTTAAAGAGTTTATTTTATTATATTTTTAAAATGTTAATGTTCTTCCCAACAATTTTATACAGCCTTTTATTTCATACTTTTATAATTGGGCTGTCAGTCTAATTTTAGCCATACTAATTCTAAATGAATAAAGAATATAAAAAAGACAATTATATAGACCGTTCTAAAGGTTTTGATATCATGGCGTTAAAAAACAAACTTCAACAACAAAACAACATCGTGCTACTATTACTTAGCCCTACTAGCTCATAAGAATCAACTTTAGTTTTTAGTGAAACATCCCCACCTACCGGGCGCATGTGTATAGATCGGTGATGTGTATACGGAATCGATCCGGAAAGTAGGTTACCCGGAAAGTACACCGACTGTCAACAAGATTATTTTGAGCACGTTATGTATAGTACCGGTACTGTACGGAACGGAACTACGCCTGCACATGACTATGCTTTCTGCTGTCGTGAACGTGCGATATATATTCGTGTACGATTATAGGTTTTATCTTCCAAAATAACCAATTATCTTCTGCGAGATTCGTTATAATCCATGCCAATCATGGTATGATTAATAATTGATGGTAAGTAGAACTTTATTGTATCGTCTTTCAATTCAATAAGCAATTGAATAAACATATATATTTTCATGATGCATGGGTGGTAAAGTCAGTGTGATGATGTGAGTATAAATATATGCATGTGTGAAGTGCTATATACCTGTATGCGTGACAAGTGTGAGTCTTTAATATACAAACATATATATGGTTTATAATTAGAAATGATATATGGTTTACTTTGTGACTGTGCTGCTGTTATGCTGTCGTATAGTTGGAATTAGTGATACTTTTATGAGTGTGAACTGTATTTTGATGAATCCTGATCAGTGAATGTGTAAATTGTGTAGTAAAGTATGTATATAATCATGATAATCATCATAATTACCTTAATCTGTTGTCACTCATTCAATTTAACTCATAATGAATGTCTTTGTGATATTATAATAGTAATTCTAAGAATGGCCGAGGGTGGAGGGGGCACCCCTGCAAAAAGCATAGATCGAGATTATACCTGCATTGGGGGGGGGGGGGGGGGTGGGGGGGGGGGATGGGCGGTATGAAATGATATTTCCAATTATTGAAATATATTTGTTCTAAATTTAAGTTTTTAACCCATAGCCTGTAAATTGATACAGGAAACAGATGGGACAGTGGGTCCTATATATATATGGACCCGAGGCCGAGGGCTTGCACAATTTGGTAGGGAATAGGTCCGTTAATTAACTGCATTTTGATTTATAATTTTTTGTTAAATCCACAGCCTGCGGCTACGTGGGCTTCATGATCCGCAAGTGCTTCCGTTCCATCACCGGTTCGGGGCCAACGACGGAGGAGAAGGAGGCGGATCAGACCCCACCAGATTCCCAGGCCAAGTCAAATTGTATCCTCAGGGGTAACAAAGCCAATGGTAAGACAAGCCTCCAACACTTACTGTACTGGCTGGGTGTTGCATAAAGAGTTGCGATCAATCGCAAAGTTGCGATTAATCGCAAGTCTAGAAAATGCTCCTAAATGCCCTATACAGGGTGGCCCAGAAAGAATGCAACACCTACGATCGTTACTTTCATCAACATCATCTACCAAATGTCATTCTTTTTCCAACAAAATGATACCATAAGCATTGATTTTGGGTAAGGCGTTTGGATCCTAGGGCCATTTTTCTGAGGCAATGTCGTTTCCTAAATTTGCTACTTTTTCGTCTCCAGCGATCCTCAAAACACTGAGGCATTCTCGCCCCACGGCCTCCCATAGAATTAGCTGTACAGAAGAACCGCATGACTGCTCTCCCTTTGAAAAGGAAGACAATGTGAGCCATACTGTACGGGGTACTGGATTACGCAACATTGTCTTCCTTATCAAAGGGAGGGCAGTCATGCGGTTCTCTAATTCTATGGGAGGCCGTGGGGCGAGAATGCCTCAGTGTTCCGAGGATCGCTGGAGACAAAAAAGTAGCAAATTTAGGAAACGACATTGCCTCAGATAAATGGCCCTAGGATACTAACGCCTTACCCAAAATCAATGCTTATCATTATGGTATCATTTTGTTGGAAAAAGAATTTTCTACCCAATCAAAAAAAAAAAGAAGACATTTGGTCGATGATGTTGATGAAATTAACGATCGTAGGTGTTGCATTCTTTCTGGGCCACCCTATATATGATTGGCTCAGTTGCGATTAAGCGCAAACTTTGCGATTGATCGCAACTCTTTATGCAACACCCCCCAGGACTGTGCGGGCAAGTTAAATCATACATTTTTAAATTTCACTTGCCCAAACATAAAGTTTACTTGCCCACTATTACTTTTAGAGGAGATTTAATTAAACCTAAGAAATTACATTATTCTCTCATAGTTAGTTGACCAATAATTTAGTTGCCTGATCAGGCAACCAAACTAGGGCATTTATGACATTTTATTTGCCCGACACAAATTTTTACTTGCCCTGGGGCAATACTATAGGGCAAGTGTTACTTGTCGAGCCCTGGGTAAAACAATGCTAGAAAATAAACTGTTTGGCCTTGCAGCCCGGTCGGACAAGTACAAGCAAAATTTTTCCAAATTCTAGTGGCCTGAAACCAGGATCTGGCAGTCCCAAACAAAAACAAATAATACAATAATTTTGTTTCCATTTCCCAATAGATGGTGACTATACACATACCGTAAACCGGGGTGACTTTGACCACTTTTTGAGAAGAATGTATTTTCATCTAGTTTGACTCTTTATAAATAATTTCTGATTCTATACGTTACCCAAAGGAATGTATTTGAAACAATAAGAAATTTGTTTTAAAAAGTGATGCTTGCTGAAAATTCATTCTTCTCAAAAAGTGGCAAAAGTCACCCCAGCTGCCAAAGTCACCCCGGTTTACGGTACTGTGATTATGATAGTATGACTAATATTACGTCAATAATACTAGTGATAATGAGAGTGATGAGAATACCATAATTATTATATTAATAAAATATAATATAAGATAATATAGGTTTTCATAATTATCGTATTAATAAAATATAATAAAGATAATATAGGTTTTCTCTGCCAATTTTGTAAGCTTCTCATTCGTTTTGATAAGCGTGTCATTCAATTTCGCGAAATTGAGCTGAAGGCTTGCAATTCTGGTTCAAAATTGTATTTTGTTCAGTCAAGTGATTTACCACTTTTAGCATTCAATTAAAAAAACACACTTTTTGCATTCAATTTCACCAACTGATTTCACGGAAGGCGGTATTACGTAATCACAAATTTTCTATTTAATAGTGGTTCCGTAAGTGGTGGTAATTAATTGCTTTGTTTATGAATTACACAACCCTTTGCAAAATGGTGGGTATCTATTTGATATCTCAAAACGATACCAAAACATATAATAATGTGTTGTTCTTTGCCTGGTGGCCCAAAGCTCATTTTTGGTGGCCCCTGGTCAGTTGTGCTTATTCTGAGGAATCAGAGTCCTGCATAAATGCATACTGTGAATAACAAAATGTTCTCTTCCCTTCTTTGTCCTCTATTACTCTCTCTTATATATATATATATATATATACACTTCTCTTCTTTCTCCGCTATTACTCTATCTTCCCCTCTCTCTTACATACACTTTATTACTATTATATTTTCTTCTTTCCACTCCATACCCTCTCTCCCCCTCTCTCTATAAACTCTCTATTTCATTTACTAAATCTTCTCCCCTTTCTCATCTATGACCCTCTCTTCCCCTCTCTTCTCTTATATGCTCTCTATTTCACGTCCTATTATCTTCTATTCTTTCTCCTCTATTACCCTCTCTTCCCCTCTCTCTTATTCACTGCCTATTTCATTTTCTCTTCTTCACCTGCTCCTCTCTCCGTCCTCCCACCTCTCTCTTCCCCACTCTCCCTCTCTTTCACTCTTTCTCTTCCTCTTCATATCCAGGTGCAGCGGATGGAAGGAGCCAGGCATACGAGGAGAAGAGCCATGCCCAGGCCTCGACCTACGACCTACAACGGAGGAGGATGGATCCTAATTAACCCTTTGATTCCTGCTGGATAGCATTAATTCCTTATATTTGCTTGTTGCATTTTATAGGCAGATAATAATTGAATTTCGATCCTTTGTGAATTGAAAGGGTTCTTACTTTCTTTAACCTCCCTGTCACCTCTTATATCCAGAATATTCTAGTTATTTTCCATCCTCTAATTAAACAATTCTTAAAATATAATCATAAGACGTGCAAAAGGGGTTTTAACATTTTATGGGATTACATCTCAACATTAAGTACCCAGGGTTAATTTTGTCAAGAATTCCAAAATGAATAGAATCACTTGTTCAAAGGTGTATACAATACTATGCTTGCAATAATAATATTAGATGATCATTTATCCTGATTTTCTTCAAAATAGATCTCATGAGTAAAATGATCTTCCCTTGTGTACGTCTGATGTAATATGGCAGTTGGGTGCCAAATGACAGAATTATTAACATATCACCCCCCTATTAGAAATTGTCCCAACCTTTATTTCTCCTGTCCCTTTTTTTTTCCTGTGGACCAATTGCACAATTGTTTCTCTCCAATTTGAGGGGTTGTGTGTAAATTATCAAATCGTGTGTGAAAATTCGCATTTTCAGAGGAAGTGAACTCTTTTTCCTTCCAAGCATCGGATTTATGATGGTTTAAAACTGGAAACCAATCGAAACAGGTTGGCTGGTTTAGGGCTTGATGCTCTCTGATTCGTGAAAAAAGTAGTTCATTGGCCAGAAGAAATGCAAGTTTTTAGACAGTTTTTATATTATCAGGTATATTGTGACTATATATTTTTTCTATGAAATTCTTCTAATATAAAGCAAATGTACTTTAGTTAATATTTCTCTGTAGTTTGTGATTTGGTTTCTGTATAAATTGGTTGGTATTTCTGTGTGAGGGGATTTTTCCTCTTCTGATTTATGATTGATGTAGAATCAGATTTGTCTTTCATATACATCATCCCTCCAATATGAATAGTAGTAACTAATAATTAATATATATATATATACATTACGTGTTATCTCCAAAATATTGAAGGGCCTGTTGCTTCTCTAATGCAACATTTTGTACATGATCTGTATGTATATCATATTATCAAGTCTTTGTAAACTCGGTTTTAACAACATATAAGTTACCATAATAATTCCAAAGTAATTATGTACAACTGTATGAATACAATCGTGTAGGCTAAAGGGGTACAAGATAGGGAAAGGTG